>JAOVYV010000017.1:12205427-12216105 GCA_025674545.1 Hassar affinis | reverse complement strand
AACACGGGGAGAACATGCAAACTCCACACAGAAATTTCCCAGGTCGCCCCACCCGGGGATCGAACCCGGGTCCTTCTAAGCAAGACAGTATACTGTAATTAGTGTATGATATGCTTATTAATACTTTTTTTTACATATTTTTATTTACATTTAGCTTTAACAAATACATCAATGTTCAATTAATATAAAATAATTTTGCTGATATGAGAAGTAGACAGCCCTTAATGAAGTTATTTCTTTATTTCTAATAGACTGAGTCACAATTTCTATAAGTTTCTATAATTGTTTTTGTTATTCTCAACGATCATTTCATCTGTTGTTTCACCCACCATCACCCCCCCACACACACACACACATACACACTCACACATATACATGCTTTCCATGTCTACATTTGCATACAGATGCCTTTGAAACACTTCCCCATAACCCTGCAATCAGCTGAGGCCTGCTGCCATGACAACCCCACACACCAAATACATGCTCACATGCAGCCACTAGTTTGTTATTAGTGTTCAGTATCCTTAATGCCAAGCACAACGGTGTGTCTCCTCTCCAGATGCCCCCCTTTTATTCACACTACTGCTTGGACACATTTTTTCTTTTTCACCTCTCATTAGGTTCTGTGAGAGAGAATAGAGAGGCAAGAGGTGATGTGTGAGTTCCTCATTCATGTTGGATGGGGGATTTCAATCTGCTTGTGTGTCCTCTGCGATGTATCTAAAGAGATTAATCTTTTGATCTAGGCCTTTCTTCAGTATGCACTGTTCATTGAGGTCTTATTAAATCAGGCCTTCTTCTTCACTGCGGTGCATATGCAAAGATGATTTAGCAGGCTTTAGCTGAATCCCAGAACAATCACACAGACTGCACAAACAATAATATTAACATAATATAATAACATTATGCTGTTGCTCACAAACACCACTTATTACTTGAAATGATTAATAAATGATCATTGATTACAGTTTAACAAAAGATAGACTAAAAGCCGCCTTTTTCTATCATTTAAGTTTTTTATACAATTCGCAATTTCTTAATAGCCAGTACAAATCATGTCAGGCTTGAGCACATTGCATATAATATACAGTATTGGGTATGATGAATCACAATAGGTATCATTAATACAGTATAATGTTAGCAAAAGGTTGTGAGATTATATGAAACGCTCAGGACCAAAATATTAGGTTATGCTATGCAGACATTTTTTTGAGTAAAGGTTCATACTATTGTTTGTTGTTTACTCTATATTTTATTTTACCTCTATGACTTCTTCATTTAAGTGATTTCTTCTTATACACGGTTAGGTCCCCTCCATATGACAATGGTAATTTAGGGCCTTTTTTGGGGCCAGAAACTTTTGCCATGTGGACAGGTGAATATGAATCTTTTGAAAGCAATGATGACACAGCTTACCTTCTACATGGCGGTTTACATGTATATGCACATCATGCTGGAGAAAAAAAGCATTGTATGTAGTGGTGACAGTACTGATGTACAAGTTGAGCCATAAACTTGCTAGAAATATCACAGGTTTAGATGGGTCAAAAGGTGAAAAAAGTTACAGCAACAAGCACATGAGTGAGCACACGTTCTACACAGTGCAGCTAAGCACTAAGCCAAATAATAGAGTATAGTCCTATTAAGATGATCTCACTGTCAATATATAAAGATGCATAGTGTGTGTGAGTGTGTGTGTGTGTGTGAAGCCTTGCAATCAGTGTACTATTCTATCATTTGGGTAAACTGTCCAAAAATAAATCTTGGTTTCAAAACGTTTTATGGTCATGTGGGTAGGGTCTGATGTGAGTGTTCACACTTTTTGGTAATGCCTTTTCTTTAATCTTTAGTTTATGACAGAGACACTGCTGCCTCAGCTGTTTTTGTGTGGTGACCCCACCTCACCCTCCAGACACTCATTTTTTCTATGTCTAACTAAATTCAGCAAAGGGAAATAATTGGGAGGGGGGAAGAGTGGTGTTGTGTCAGACTCATATCTAGCACAGTGACAGCTGGGCCTGCTCCCCTTTCTGTCTTTTTTCCTCCTCTGCCCTCTCCCTCTTTTTTCTCCTCCACAAAGCACATTAAACATTGCTTTCGCTCAAAGAGGCCCAAGCCTCCACCCAAAAGTGTGGCAGCTCTTTGTCATTGTAATGAGGTGGCAATTGGAGTGCAGCTCTGTGTGTGTTTGCCCAGCTCCCAGCCAAGCCCCAGTCTGCCCAATCTGCTTACACACACACACACACACACATGCACACACACAATTTTATCTTGCTATTCTTGTATTGAATTTCCACTGACATAATTATTGATGCAGATGATAATTATTGTTATGTCTAACCCTAACCTTAATGTCAATAATAAAAAACACAACTTCATGGATATTTTATTTTTTTACTTTTGTTAAAAACACAACAAATGAAGCGTACTTTCCTCATGGGGACCAGCCACATGTCCCCACAAGATCATAATTATCAGGTATTCCTATCCTTGTAGGGATTTGGTCCCCACATAATTCCATTTCCACTGACATTATTATTAATACAGCTAGATAATGCTAATGCTTCATCTGACCTAACCCTAACCTTAGCCTAAAAAGAAAAAGAAAACCTTTTTCCAAAATGTCCCCACAATGCCAAAACTTTCAGATATCTCTATCTTTGTGGGACATTTGGTCCCAAATAAGGTAAAAAAAAAAAACTATGCCCACAGACAGGGAGGGAATAGACAGGGGAGGGAGGGTGTGTTCTTTAGGAGAGATGGTTTATAAAAAAAAGTGTCCAGACTAGGAAAGGGAGGGAGCAAGACAGCAATCTATGCCCTTTGGCATCAGTGTGTACCTTCATAAGACTGTTAGGAGGTATCACAACCAACTCTAGATAATGATTAGATTGACACACAGGCTTAATTTTTGTGTACTACTACTACCACTACTAGATAGATAGATAGATAGATAGATAGATAGATAGATAGATAGATAGATAGATAGATAGATAGATAGATAGATAAGTAGTGTGGTGTCCCACCGAGTGTCTTTTAAGAGGAGGTTTAAGACAAATACAAAAGGCATGGCTGGCATGTCAAGATAGAGCTGAGCTTCCTGTAGTGTGCCAATATGATCATGAGATCAAAGAAGTAGGGGGTTATTGGGAATGTGTGTGGGTCAAAAACTTAAGGTTATTTTGTTCCAAAAGTCTGCATGAAGTATTCTGGATAGAATAGTGCACAGTAGAAGGGAAGGCTCTAAAGTTAATAGGTTCATTAGTGTGCAGTGCATGGCCTAGCAGCCTGTTATTACAAAACTCCAGCCAGGTTTGCTCATCATTTGAGGTGAGAGTCTCTCTTTTGTAAGATGGCAAATTTAAGAAACAACAAAATCAATTGTATATCCACTGGACATGGTAACGTAGAGGCAGGAAATAGAGACAGGAGCTAGAGAGGGCATGGTTATCAAAAGAGCTGTCTGCCCAGGGTAGGCCCAAATCTTGGACTTACATAGCTCCACCATCCCACTTGTCTCCTCTTGTCTTCTCCATTCCCAGGTATAAACTGCCTGTAAAAGGATTTGGTTTTGTGCCTTTTCTCAACATTCAGTCATGAGCTCAAAGAACTGGTTGTTTTATATTGCACGTTCTTCCTGTGTCAGTGTGGGTTTTTTGGTTTGTGTGGTTTCCTCCAAAAACATGCCAGAAGGTAGAATGCCTATCCTAAATTTCTCTTGTTGTGAATGTGTTTTTAGATGTGTGTGTGCATGGTGCCCTGCAATGGACTGGCATCCTATTCAGAGTGTATTCCTGGCTGACATCCCAATGGCAACTCACATCCATTGTAACAATGACCAAGATAAAGTGCTACTGAACAATGAATGAATGAATGAATGAATGAATGGATAGATAGATAGATAGATAGATAGATAGATAGATAGATAGATAGATAGATAGATAGATAGATAGATAGATAGACTGGTGTCTTACTGGTAGTAGGCCACCCTTTGTGTGAACTGAGTTCAGCAGCAATTGTGATTTGCTGTGTTTGGCAGCATGCTCAATGGGAACTGCATCATCCCCTGAGCACCTCTACCCCAAAACAGAAGTTATATTCAGCTGGCCATAACATTTTACTCACAAGCTTAATTTCTCTTTCACATGAGGGGAGACACTGGACCTCAGCAATTAATCTCTGTGGAACGTTCGTAGGTCAGTCACATGTGCATTCTCTCTGTTCACTCAAGTTTATTCTAATCAATTTGCAGGCATTTATTGGATGTTTTAAGTGTTATAGACAGCTGTGAATTAAAATGTATGGGGAAAATGTGTTTCTTGGCCTTCTCACTGTGTAATGGTAACTTATCTGATGTTTATGTGTTAAACTCCACATTTTTGGGGATCTCAAGATTTCTCTTTTAAGCTATTTCTTGCACAATCATCACTGCATAAACATATCTATGATAAAAAAAGAGAATTATTCATATCACTTGTGGATTCCAGTTATTTTATCTTAAAATCAAATGATTTGTGATGTCTTTTAAACAGACTTGAAATATAGGGCTGATTGTTAATGCGTTTTCATTACACAATACATAACCTTCAAGAATTTACTCAATGCACCAATTTCTAAACTTCTGAGCTTCAGGGCTGTGTAGACAAAGGCCGACTTTTTTCACAAACAGTATAATGTTCAAGTAGTAGACAATAACAGCCTGGAGCTATTCATTCAGACTTTTATGCTGTTCCCTAGCAGCTTATTTCATTTGCCCAGGGCCTTCCCAGAGCTTGAGGGAGTTTCTGTCACTCTCTCAGCTGCTGCCTTATGCAATGGGTATACTTTGATAAATATTCTTTCCTATTCAGTCTCTCTGTGCATTGTGACTTTAGGCTCTGACTGTAAAACAAAATAGATTTAGTCCGTAGCAGACATGACTCAATGACTAGAGACACTGACATAAGAGTGGTAAAATCTATATAAGTGGTATTCTCTGTTCTAAAACAATGGGGAAGTGGCTGCTGAAGGCACTGAAACCATGTCCAATTACAGAAAGTATGGTATACCACTATGACCTGAAAATGGATGCTCCATCCTGCAGCTTTATTGGAGTTGTATAGCCATACATGTTTGAGACACAAGAGCCAGAATACACTTTGGAGCCAGAGGATACTGACCTATACAAGAATCAACCTTGTTCATCTCAATCTGCAATAGAATGGTAATTTTTCCTTCCATTTTTGCAAGTCAACAAGTTAGCCATGATGTTACTTACCCTAAATTTGCATGGCATGTTGTCAACTTTACCTCCTCTATAGATATTACTGACTAGCATAACCTAGCCAAATAAAGTTAGACTCTGATCCGGTAATGAGGCCAGTATAGTATGCACTATCATTAGCTGAAGTTTCATGAAAATGCTGCTAGTTTACACCATGTGAAATTATGGCATTACCTACTATAAACATAAGCAAGCAAGGCACTTACACTCACTGGTGGACATGTACTGCCAACAATGGTGCCGGATGTCAGCAGGATAGGAGGATTAAGGCTGGGGATGCAGATGGTCACTTCAACCCCATTCACTAGTAACAGTGGATTATAAGTGTAACCCCACTGTCTCTAATGAAAAGTTAGCAAAACTATCATATGTAAAATGCTCCTCATCAATGTGGCTCTTTACAAAATCAATCAAACTCTTCATAATTTCATTCAAGCCACCCTTTTAAGCCCACCCCAAAAATGCTGAAAGCAAAAAAAAGATGAAAAACAATTTGATGCTCAAAATCCATAATACAATACTACAAAGCTCAAACGTATGTTGTCACACGGATCATTTTAACATGTATAATGTATTTAGAAACAAATTCAGAATTCATTTTACAAGATAAATAATATAAAATAATAAAATAAATAAAAACATTTGTCCTGCTTGTGCTAACTCTCGCTATTTTTGCTCTCCTGCTATTCCTGCTGACTTGTACTAGTGTAAGGATGTTCTTGAAGTCGAGTCTGCCAAGTGCTGTAATGCTCGTCTTCGGCATCATGTCGCTGTCCATGGTGCCTGAAAAGAAATCAGTGGCTACAGTGCTGTCCGTGGTACTGAAGAACAAGGTCCACTGTTTCTATTCTGTCCTGTCTGTTTTCAACAATAGTTTGTTTTATATCTTTACATCTTCAACTTGTACTGTCTGGTAGAAGAGAATAATGCAGAGGCTCAGAAATCGTTTGAAAATTCTCTTTTAATTAGAACCAAATTGGACGCAAGCTGCATATACACAATATGCACTACAGAGGCAGTAAATAGACAACAGTGCAGGAAATACACAGGAAACACATTATAATTATGCTATGTATTACTTGTACATCCATGATTGATTCTACTCTAAGGAGAAACTGAACAATTCACATAATAACTAAGAAAAGTCCTGACATAAACAAAATTCCGCAGAGGAAGTACATTTGCCCCATATATGTGACTCCTAATCTCAGGCTTGTGCTACAAGACGGGCAGTTGGCTTTATTTTATGTGTGTATATATTTATATACTTTGTTTGTTGACTTGTGTCTCAGTTTTGTGAAGCTTTGCTCAAATCATATTGATGCGGCTCGGACGTAACGTGATTGATTTCAGCTCCAATGCATAACAATGAGATAGCAAAAAAAGGCCTGCCGCAAAGAGATAAGAATTTAATACAATTTCTGAACGGCGAAGGTCGGCTTTTTCAAAATGCCCCCGCGCAGCTTGGAGACAGCAGATAAAGAGTGGCATTTGTGGCGAATATTCTCAAGTGACTTGTAATGAATGGTTGTCATTTTCACTAATGGTTACAAAACAACAAAGCAAAACAACGGTGTGAGCTACATTTGGAAGTCATACCAAACTACACTGGCCTGCTCATCTAGTAATGGAGGCGAGAGAAGGCTTCCACTGCATTAAATAACATCGCCCCTATTCTGTCAAAGATTATTTTCATTTCATTTACGTTAGTCGGTTAATAAGAAAATATGGCTGATTAATTCAGCGTGGTGTAACTGTTTTCCAGTTGTCTGGACCATAAACTGTAGTTACGTCTTTTTTGTAGTGTAAGTGCTTTAAACATGTCCTCAAACACGAAGGCCAGAGCTATAGATATCATTATTTTGTGCGCAACTTGGGACGCACATTTGTGTTTTGCCTCCGACAATCAATGGACAGTACCATTTGGAAACATTCAAAGGGGGAAGGTTCAGAAAACACGGTGACATACCTTTGTGAAATATTAAAGATTAATCTCCGGGTGTGAGGTAAGAGGCATATTACTTGCCTTTTTTGATCAGTATGCAGAGACAGGTGTATTCGAGCAGTACGTTCTGTGCGTATATGTTGATTGAAACAATCTGAATGATGGATCTACATCCAACCGCTCACCTTCGCTTTTTCCGATGCACAAATAATGGCTAACAGTAGCCTTTTACCCATGAGTAGCCCGTTTGTGTGCTTGCGCACGAGTGAATGTCTCGGTGTGTAAGAGTTACGAGAGAACGAGCGTATTGGGGTTTATAGCCTATCTAGGGAGGGAGAGTATGAGACAGAGTGAGAGAGTGTGTATATATCTGTACACATGGCCATTGAACGACTGTGGGAGACCCGTAGCCCAGCCCATCTGATGTTGTAGCTTTTACTACAGCTTTCGTGATGTCATGGCAAAGGGGAGGGAGGAGGTGGGGGTGCAATGGTTCATGAGGGAAAGGGAAGTCAATATTACGTTTTCCCACTGACAAAGGCAAATAAAGACTTTCCCTTTTTTACTTACAAATAAGTAGGCTAACCTTTAGCACCCTGGTGTGGAGTCCTGCGCATCCCTAGCAACATCCGGAAAGACACATTTGCCCACTGTCATTCCATCTGGATATTACCGGCCAGTGCTTTTTTAATCGGTTAATGGCATCATTTAAGGCAAACTATTTGACAGTGTGATAGCGTGCTGACTGCGACAGAAAATCGAAAACATCGAAGACCTTCTTGTGTGTCGGCTGGACAACGTTTTCGGAATTATCTGATTACTCAGGTACTTGTGTTTTAAACACTTTATATACATTTATCCATTTTCTTTCGTAAAAACACCAATATTTAGAACTCCTGGGTCGGCTCGAAAAGTGCACTAGCTTGCTCGGAGTTGCAGTTTGCATTACGGTTTTTAACCATTTAACCAGAGTTTAAAGGATCATTTATCCAGAGCATCCCATTACGAGATGCCCTACCATGTAGATCAAGGTTAGGAATTCTGATCTGAAATGTGCTGGTCATGGTAGCGTAGCTTTTCTGAATGCTTTCGTGTACATCGATTTGTTGTAATTGTAGAACTCTCACCGACAGCATCTGTCAAATAGTAGTAGCTTAATAAAAGCATGCGTATAGAAAGTATATTTGCCTCTGAGCGCAAGAAATCATTCGGCTTGAAAATGTGTGGTTAGTGGTTCATACTTCTCTGAATAGCGAGGTGTATGAAGGCAGGAGTGAAGAGTTTACATGGGGGAAAAGTGACGAAGGTGAACTATGGCGATCCCAAGCTAGAGCGTTGTGTCTGCGTACTTTTGGCGCAGAAAAGACCGTACGCATTTGCGCAACCCGTTTTGATTTTGTTGTACTTTCCCGACAAAATGGATTACTGTTTAAAAGCGATTAAAATGTTTTATGGTCATACATATTCTATATGAATTTGCATTGTCGCATTCTTTGGATTTCCTCTCCATCCACGTAATGTATATAAATGTCATTATGATTTTTTTCAGTATTCATTCACACGTTCATCATTAAGTCACTAAAATAATCGTGTTTACGTAATCAAGCTGCTTCTGTCGTATTTTAGCGCCAAATTTGAGAGTTAGTTCCATATGGCCGTGCGTGATTAAGGTTGTAACAAGGGGCGTAGCACCGGACTCCCGGCCGAGCGCGCGGATGGCTTGGAGGAAGAGAAGAAAGAGGGGGTGGGTTGCCATTTGATTTTCTGCAGCAGCAGAAAACGAGTGGAGAGGCTGTCCGTAAATGTCAAACGCCCCGGGTAGATGCGCAAAAGTCCTCAAACACGATCTGCGCTCGCTCTCTCTCTCTCTCTCTCTCCCTCTCTCTCTCTCTCTCTCTCTCTCTCTCACACACACACACACACACACACACACAAATGTGATTTTGAGATTAAACAAGAATGCATGTACGCCACACTTGTCTGCTATACTGGCATAACGAGTTTCATTGCGCCAATGTTCTATATCGGGTGAAGTGTCATATGAAAACACCTGCAGCCAAGATGGTGGATGCGCTGAAGGCTCGAATGGGATTTTTGGTCCGCTAGCCTTTGATCTCATAGTTGTAGTCACGAGTAGGTCTAATAATAAGTGCTACAACAACCAAGCTTTAATACAAGCCGTTAATTAATGTTTGCCTAATAATCAGTCCAGTTCACAAGAAATGGCACCCGACCTCCATTTCGTTGCATCTTACTCAGTCACGTCTCTTATTTTTACTGTTGGCAAATTCTGTTTTCCTCATCACTGTTACTTCTAAGGATAGTCTGCTGCTGCTGTTGCTGTTTGTACATTTCTGCTGCCACTAGTGTTACTACCAACATGCCCTAAAGTTATTTAACATGCTATTAATGTTTAATTATTTAACAATTTAGCATCAAACCTGGCCATTCTGTTGAAGTAGTTTTTAATTTATTTGACTGCTTTCGCCTCAGCCTAAAAATAAATGATGTTTTCGACGCAACGGGCATTTCACTTAGAATTTCAGAGTCTAAACACAAACAGAAGACGTCATCCTGTAAATACACCGCAATTTGATAAACAATTCGTTTCCTCATTCAGAGGCAAAGCTGCTTTCTTTAGCGTTTATTTATCTTACGCATAATTGGCTTCTGTTTATTGAATATTATTGAAACAAACCAGACCACTGAGCTAACCTAGTGCACTTTCATGAGTGTAGAAGGTGAAGTGAATGAAGACAGGAGGTAGCAGGTGCTGAAGTGGGAAAGGCCAATGCGCATGCTCAGTAGGACAGCTGGGACAATGTGTGCTGACCACGGCTTCGGCTTCTTTCTAAATGTTCAAAAGTCCTATTTACCAGGAAGTTGAAACGCGTTCATGCGTAATTTGCATGTACTTCTATTGATCGGTGACGCGCTTGTGTAGCTTGTGTCGTTCTTAATTCTGATTTGCAATTTATAAATGCATGCAACATTCTAGGATTATCTATGGGTTTATATTTTCACAGACACCACTAAACCGATTAGCCTATATCGTTGAACAACATAGTTTTATGAAAGACTAATGCAGGATTTAAACAACCATAGTATGCCTTATGTAAGGATTTTATTTTTAAACTCAACGACGCATAATAATCAGTGGCAGCTATTCCTAACACCCCATACATCTTTTAAAGAACTGGTGTCCCAGCAATTCAAATATCATGGGATTTTTTTACATTATGGCCATTCATTTCACTGTAATTCTGCAGTGACTGTGCTTTACCTTACAGATGTACTATACATTTTTTTAAATAAAGAGAAATTGAAAAAGCTTATTTGGCAGCATCCTTGTACTGTTACTTGTCCAAATTGTCTTTATGTATCACCAGAGCAACATTCAGTCAGTCAGTCATTATCTGTACCACTTATTCCCAGTTACGGGGTCACGGGGGAGCCGGTGCCCAGCCGGC
>JAOVYV010000017.1:12100273-12113644 GCA_025674545.1 Hassar affinis | reverse complement strand
TCGCCCCACCCGGGGATCGAACCCAGGTCCTTCTTGCTGTGAGGCGACAGCGCTATCCACTGCGCCACCGTGCCGCCTTAGGTTGATTGCTGTCTCTAAAGTGGCCCTAGTGTGTATGTGTGTGTATGTGTGTGCCCTACGATGGATTGGCGCCCTGTCTATGGTTGTTCTATGCTGCCGGCTAGGCACCAGCTCTCCCGTGACCCTGAAAAGTGGTTAAGAAAATGAATGAATGAATGAATTTATGCATTGCACTGCTGCTACGTGATTGGCTGACTGGATACCTGCATAAAAAAGTAAAAAGAAGGTTTGTTCCTAATACCATGGATGGTGAGTATTTGGCAATACAGACCATAAATATGTCTTTTTTTCCCTTGGGGGATTTGTTTAGTGGCTTGTGGAGCTTGTTTCACTTGAACGATCAAACACCATCATACACAATATGTGACTGCTGCCCAAACGGGGAATATGGATCCTGTTTTCCAGTGTTAAAGGAAAATACAATAGTTAAGACAGGGGTTACATTCACACCTCAGTTAGTTTGTTAAACCCAGCATAATGTGTGTGCATGCACTTTATGGTTCTGAAGTTTTTTCATTCCAAAGGTGGAAAAATGGCTTCTCTGTGTAATGAAAGTTTCCTCAGTGTTTCTGGTTGAACAAGGCTAAATGAGTAAATGAATATTTTCATAGTAATAACAATAGTTGAATCCATATATTTCTAGGTCGTGGTTAGATACGGTTTCTGAGCAACCATTTAAGGTAACAAAGTCTACCAACCCCCTGTTCAATCACCATATATTTTACCGTTTCCTCTCTCTTTTGTTGTTACACTCTTTCTTCTATCACCTTCTGTCACTCCTACCCTACACTGTGGCCCATCCCCCCACACTGAAATGTTCACTCACACACTCACACACACACACACATGCAGTCACGCAAAGTTTTTCATTCTAGAGATGACGGCACAGATAAGAATGCAAAGCAAGCCTCATCTGTCTGCTTCTGCCTTACCTGAATTTTGAAAAGTCGCTCGGGTGAGGAAGCGACTCAGACCTTCAAAGGCCGTGAGACAAAACTTAAAACAATTGTTTTCCTACATGCAGCATGCAGTAAGCTTTCACTTAGCAAAAAGAACAAACGTTTCCTTTTCTGCGAGCTACGTCTACGACACGGCACGAACAGTTTTGCCTTAAAAGGGTTTCTGTCATCAATAGGAATAGTAATAAGCCATTTATTCACTTATGCAACATGCTTGATTCGTTTTGAGTATGATATGCATGGGTCTGCACAGTTCTTGCTAATTTCTTGTACGCACCAGTTTGAGGGTGGGGAGTCAGCGGTATCTTTATATAATTGCTTGATTAGCGTATTAATAGGACAGGGTTTAGAGCGTATGACGTCATTGTACGGGACATTTCTGGGTCCACCCAAGCTCTTTATCAGCTCCAGCCAGATTCAATACACTCACTGTCTAACACATGATACAGCACCAGCCATAGGTTTAGCCTCTTCTCTCTCTCTCTCTCTCTCTCTCTCTCTCTCTCTCTGTATGATCATTCCATGATATGACACTTTGTTGCTTTCTTAAACCATAGGGAAAAGCTCTCTAACAATCTGTGTTACCTGAGGCTATTTCAATTCGCATGTTCAGAGAAAGAAAGAGAAGCGGCGCTGTTTAATTAATGACTACATGAGGGCAATTTGATTAGTAAACACAACACAGAAAGAAAGGAAGAGATTAGAGAGTTCCTAATCACCCTCTCAGATGTATCAAGACTGCGGTTGACTTCATTTGCTCCAACCAAGCCTCCCAGCCAAACAAACATCTGTGGGTTTTTTCTGTGTTCACAAACTTTACATTATCCTGTAACTACACGTATACAACTGCTCATCCAGTGTCGCCCGGAAAAAGAGGGTTAACCACAATCAACAAATAAAGCAAATGCTTATTTCTGAAGATAGACTTCCCACACTTGGAGGTAGAGGACTAGCTCTTGGGTTTACTATATACAAAGATGTGAATGGGATATTACTATCACCGCGACGTCACAGGGCATTGGTTCTAAGTGATGAGGCTATGAAGAATTCCCACACTTTCTGTTGGTGCTTGAATTTACCACTCAAGGGTTGTTTGTCCCCAACCCTTACACATGTACACCAACCATCTGTTTTTAACCAGACAGATTTCAAAAATAACACCCAAAACCCTTGCAACCCCCATTCAGAGGCAGAAACAACGAGAAGGAGTAAAGGAATCAATTCTATAAGCTGTCGACTCCCCCGGTGAGGAAATCCACTCCAGATGTGTACAAATCGCCTACTCTTTTAATTGCTATTGTCATGCTTTGGGGCTTGACTACTAGCTACTTACTCAAAAATAGCTACATATGATTGTCTCCTTACAAGAAATCTTTAGGCTGTGTGTGTTTGGGTGATGTTCTCATTCTGTTTTTGCCATCATCGTGTTTGTGGAGGAGAGAAGGAGGAAATTGGCATTTGCATCTTCCATGGTTAATCAGATTCTAATTAGAAGCTTGTTGGGCTGGAGCAGAGGAGTGGTTGAGCCTTTGAAACTCACCCTCCCTTATTCTTCTTAATGGCTTTTTTTACAAGCCTGTTTGAGGTGGAGAGAGCAGGGCGAGCTGGCAGGCCTGCCAGTGTGGTGGATGGTGTTTCAAGCGGCATTTATAATCAATCTGGAACTCTCAAATGACAGGCCACCCCTTCGCTGTAATCACCCTGGACCACAAGCCCAAAAAATATATGGGCCTTTACATCAGTAAATAAACATAAAATAATGACAGAAGCCATAAAATGATACAATTGCATGTGTGTTCAGCCTCACCTTCCGAGTTAGAAAAAGTAGCCCCAAAATGATTTTGTCAAATACCGTGGTAAAGGTCATGTTTAAAAGAGGCTACAAATGTCTAAGATATATAGAAAGTAAGCAAGGAACACAGCACTGGAACATGTGGAACATGTTTTTTTCTCTAGGACCAATACGAATGCAATACTAGATAGATTCCTGTCCCTTTAAATCCCTTTTTTTAAGCGGCATACATGTAATGTGTGCTATATATTATTATTATTATTGCAGTTGCAGCAATACCCTCAGCACCCCTTTTTCCGGCACACAGTCAGATCTGGAATTATAGGCAGCCTTAGTGAAGACTATGGAAACATTTCTAATTGGGCAACATTCTTACTGTCACATAGAATATATAAGAGAAATCTAAACTTCATATAGCCTCATATGGAAATGTATATTATATAATGTATATTTTATAATGTATATCCCAGAACCGTCCTTCTTTTCACTTCCTTTAATCCGTGATGTGTTTGAATGTTTGAATGAAGTGTTTGTTGTCGAAAAGCTCTATTTTGCCTCATCTGACCACAGAACCATTCAAACTTCCATTACATTTCAATTGATTCCAAGTGCTTACTTTGGCCAAAGAATAAACTTCCTGCTTCCATACCTTCCAAATAGTTTTTGGAATATAAGTGGCTTCTAATTGTAGATATGACTCAGTTATGTTAGTCATGTTTACTTGTGCTATCATTTTCTGTAAATATCCAATTGTCATCCATGGAGATTTCTTTCCTCTCTTATTACAGCTCACCCTTATAGAAGAATATGTGCATTTCATTTAATATTGTTTATTGAACTTCTGAAGTACATACAAATAACAACAGTTTTTACAAAAGTAATTTACAATTTAAACAAACAGCCCCACAATACATAAAGGAAATATGCAAAATACAAATAGAAAAATAAATACAATAACGATTTTACACAGTAGTCAGTCTAATGTCTTCCGTTTACCCATTAAAACACCACTCTGTTCCCATATTAGTAAGTAATCAATAATTAACCCATCATGGAAATTCCAAGGAGGTCAATGTTTTATGTATTCCATGAATGGGAGCCAAACTTTGTGAAATCTTTGTAAGGAACCGTTCTTTATTATGCATCAAATGTTTCTCGTTTCCCCACGCCAAGGACTTCTTTAACCCATAATGTGTAAGAGGGTAGAAGAGAAGATTTCCATTGAATTAATATTAACTGCCTAGCTAGAAGAGTAACAAAGATATGAAATCAGCCTCCAAGGATGAACAGGATACCAACGGGGGAGTCACTGCAAACAAGGCAATCACAGCATTAGGTTCAATGGGTTTTCCCAGTATATCTGTTTTATAATGATTTGAATATTTCTGTCTGATATAAATACAAAGCAGGACAGGACCAGAACGTGTGCAGATACCCGCATTTCTAGTGCATAGCTATTTTTTATAGATATTGACACTTTCATTTAATTTGTGTATCTTTTTGACGTTGATGAATAATGTGGCCTCTGTGTTGCCTCATATTCAGACATTCATTTTCTGCATGTACTGAGGATCACAAGGTGAGAATTCACCCCAGATGGGATGCAGGGCACCAGGTAATTTAGCATAGCCAATCCACCTACCTGCATGGATTTGGACAGTACACGGAAACCAGAGAATCCCAAGGAATCCCGTATGGACACAGGAGTATGCGGCACAGACAGTAACCAGATCTCAGGTATGGCTCAAGGACCCCGAAGCTGTGAAAAGGCAATGCTGTGCTACTGTGTTGCCTACCTCACATTTATACCTCAACCAGTTATTCCTAAACACACAAAACTTAGAATTAGGTGCAGCACAACACTGAAAAAAATACGTTTGAATATTTAAAGTAATTATAAATAATATACATTTACAGTTTACATTTGGCAGACGCCCTTATCCAGAGTGACTTACAGCTTACATTTATACACCTGAGCTGTTGAGGGTTAAGGGCCTTGCTCAGGGGGCCCAACAGTGGCAGCTTGGTGGTGCTGGGATTTGAACTCATGACCTTCTGATCAGTAGTCCAGTGTGATCAGTTAACCACTGTGCTACCACTGCCTTACTACTGAACAAAAATCTTACTCAGAAAAGGGTATTTCTGCATGAAGCCTAATGTCAGTCATGTTACATTGTTTTTAGAATATGTTCTAGTAGTTTAACTAACCACATAATTAAATATGTGAACTGGTACATTAATTAATATCTTTAATATTTCATATAAAAATGTGAAAAGTGAGTTTTCAGTGTTTTAAATACACTGAAAACTCCTTGGACAGAAAACTCATTAGACAGCCTATAAATGTTTTATACCATTTCAGCCCTAGTTTACTCCTTAAAAAAAGTAGGTGCCAAAGGAGCTGTCATAGAAGAACCAGTTTTGGACCTCTTATAATCATTTTGGTTCCCTAAAGAAGCCTTCAGTCTGTAATTGCAGAGCCGTTTTTGATGTTGGCGCAATAAGTTGAATATCATTTTCCACATAATGGAAAAATGTATGGAAGCTCTTTTTTGTTGTCTCTGGTACCGGTAAAAATGGATAAATATCCATTAATCAAATGTTTTCTTAAGTAATCAAAAAGGTTTCTACAATGGAATCAATCTAAAGAAAACGAATGGCACATTTAATTTGTAAGAGCTTGGAACTCTTAAGTCTTTTTTTATTGTTTTGTGTCTGTGAGGAACATTTTAACGGTTCCGCATAGAACCAACAACTGAGTACAATTTTTTAGGACGCAAACCATAAAGAGATGTCCAAAATGAGATCTTGAAGAGCTTGTTTTTCCTAAGATTATAGATTATATAGATTGTATTATAGATTATAATGTATACATTATGCAATACTGTATACATTATAAAATTAAACAGCATTTACAAATCACGCTTTAAGAAGGATCGATATATCTGTCTCAGCATACCTCTTCCTATTCCTAACTTCCTAACCCTAACTCTTAACTTATCCTATTTCATTTAGTGATTTGTATTTAGTAGATCATTATTTAACCAAATTAGTTCCACTAAAGTATAAATGTATAAATGTTTTCACAAGAAACACAGAATTCACACAAACATTCACAACATTAAAATCACACCAGCCAGCTGATCACAAAAGCATCACATCAAGACAACAGCCAGCTGAGCATTACAATGTCTTTTACTAAAGCATTTAACATTGATCCATTTACATCCTATAGACTTTATATATTGAGTTCAAATCCTTCAAATCATTAAAAAACAACTATTTAAAAACATGGCATTTCAGCTAATAAATTCACTCACAAACCCAGTTCATGTTCTCATCCTTTTTTATTATCTTTTACCTAATAAACATGTATAAAACTCAATATCATAGTCATAAGAATAGACATCAGTGAAGTCTCCTTTTTTTAATGAATGTGAAGTAAATCGTTTAAATTGGTTTAAATTGGTTAGGACACATCGTTACCTGCAGTAAGCAGCATCATGAAGAGGTTTCAGCTCATAGGTCAGAGTCACATTCAAATTATACAAATTGCACTTTGCTGTATACGGTATATGGTGTTTGACAAGGTTCTGTTTAGCCTCTTCTAATAGATTTTTGGTTCAAATAAACTTTATCTGAGCTGTACGATTGCTGTGACAAAATTTTAAAACGTGATAACACCCCTGTATTTTTTTCTCGATTTTTCCAGCTACCCCCTTTTTTTTTAACAAGCACACTTCTTACAGAATGACTTATTTTTAAAGGTTTTCCAAGAATGCTGAGATTTCAAATGACCCTAAGTTATTTCAGAGTGATTAATAGTTGTAAATACAATTTGTGTAGGAAATGCTAAATAATTCTGAATTCAACAAAAAAATTGTTTTTGGCCAGCTACAGTTTTACCAAGTTGTCAGAATGTGAGTTGGTATACTGTATTTTTTAAAGAAATACAAATTTTCATTTGTGTAGGCAGATAGCCAACGTTTCTCAAAGGAGCGATCCAAACACATGTGACTGCACAGCATGGTGCATTTAATGGGAATGTGTTTTGCACCTTATCAGAAAAACAACATCACATGTTCATTAGAACTTGTGCAAACTGTCTACCGATGGATTATAAGTACACAACCCAAGCAAGTTAAACAACACATTAATGAAGGACTACACATGATTTAGGATTTTTATTTAAAGCTTTTTTTTTATTATTATTATATTATATTATTATTGAGGCTAAATAATTCATGTTGAAGATTTAAATACAACTTCAAAACACAAGCTTGAATCACAATGTGCCTATAATAATAAAAAAAACACACAGTATATCTCACCATCATTTTTTAGAATTTATAACAGAAAGTGGACAACTTGTAGAATAAAAGGAATTATTAGTAAATTTTGTTTAGGCAACATGGGAATCATTTTTAGGGATTTTTTTACGCTTTTTAAAAAATAACAGATATATTGGACTACTTTATAATTCTCTATTCCTGTTAATATATATATATATTTTTGTATTTTAGTGCTTGATCTAATTAAGGTAGCTTAGAAAAAATAAGTTGTCTAGTAATGGGATACAAGTTCTGAAAACAGGATCAAATGTTAAGTATGTTCAATTATTTAAATGTTCACTTTTAGATTATTTTAATTAAGCAGCAAATTACTGCGAGCATTTGACAGTGTGAACGCTTTGAAAATCACTAAAAGATTTATTTCTAATTAAATCGTTTGCTAGGCTGTTGCTCGGGTTTTGTCTGAAGCACAGCCCCAGTGGAGTCTGAGGTCGCTTCATGCACTTTCCCCTTAATTGGAGAGTAGAAATAGTTCTCCCAGTTTATCTTAGACAACAAATGAAAGCGAACAGAAAACAGAAGGAGAAAGCGGATGGTAAAGGTTTGGCTATAACCCGAGCAGACGCGCAGGTTTACTGAGGCGCTACACAAACACGCAGAGGCTCTCTCTCTCTCTCTTTCTCTCTCTCTCTCTCTCTCTCTCTATTTATTCCCTCCTCCATATAAAGCGCGTGACACTTCCGTCTCAAAGCTCATCATCCGTCCAAATGAGGAAAAGACATCTTCACAGTGTTTTGCTTCCCTCTTCATCATTCTCAGATTCTTCAAATCAAGGTCTTTTTTAATGTCCAGCGGTGTCCTATCCTCGGGGCGGCATGACTTCCTGGAGTTAGTCGGGCTGTTTCTCTGAACATAAAACGTGTTTTCATCGTTAACATGGAGCTTATGGAGGACCCCCTCACCCCCCACTCCTCTCTCACCCCCCGCCCTCCCGCCCTGTGTCCAGACCCGCACTATCCGCCCTCAATACTACGCTCAAGTGCTCCGTTACCACCAAACCTCCGGCACTGATCTCTCTACCAATTACTGCCTCAGTCTTCTCACTACACCCACAGCCCATTTCCCTTACACTACTACTACTACTACACTACTTACTTAACTAGCTTACTAGTCGGAGGTAGTGTAGTATTTTGACATACTATTTACGTACTGTAGTATGCTAGTATACTGATTAGCACGTACACCCCCTCCTCTCTCTCTCTCTCTCTCTCTCTCTCTGTCCACTCACACATCCATCAGCAGGGTCGCTGGTGTGGAGGGGGTTGGGGATTGGGGATCTGAGGAAATGGGCTCACAGTGCCCTGGAAGTGATTCCTTTTCTCCCCCTAAAATACACAAAGCACAACGAGACCACCGGGAAAAATCACGTCCTCCTTCTCCTCATTATTATTATTATAATACAAATAATAATAATAATTATTATTATTAGTAGCAGTAGTAGGAGTATTAATAGTTGTAGTAGTAGTTGTAGTAGTATCATTAGTAGTAGAAGTATTATTATTAGTAGAAGTATTAGTAGTAGTAGTAATAGTTGTAGTAGTATTAATATTGTTATTAGTATTATTATTAGTAGAAGTAGTAGTAGTAGTAGTAGTATTAGTAGTTGTAGTAGTATTAGTATTGTTATTAGTATTATTATTAGTAGAAGTATTAGTAGTTGTAGTAGTATTAGTATTGTTATTAGTAGAAGTATTAGTAGTAGTAGAAGTATTAATAGTTGTAGTAGTATTAGTATTGTTATTAGTATTATTATTAGTAGAAGTAGTAGTAGTAGTAGTATTAATGGTTGTAGTAGTATTAGTATTGTTATTAGTATTATTATTAGTAGAAGTATTAGTAGTAGTAGTAGTATTAATAGTTATAGTAGTATTAGTATTGTTATTCGTATTATTATTAGTAGAAGTATTAGTAGTAGTAGTAGTATTAATATTTGTAGTAGTATTAGTATTGTTATTAGTATTATTATTAGTAGAAGTATTAGTAGTAGAAGTATTAATAGTTGTAGTAGTATTAGTATTGTTATTAGTTGTGGTAGTAGTATGAGGAGTATTATTGTTATTATATAGTTGTTGTAGTAATAGGAGTATTATTATTATTAGTATTGTTGTTATTAGTTTTAGTAGTAGTAGTAGTAGTAGTAGAAGTATTATTATTAGTAGTAGTATAGCTAGAGGAGCATATTATTAGAGAGAAACGCATTTAAAACTCAACAGCTCATGTGTGTGATGACACTCTCACTACTCTATTTTATTTATTTAGTGAAATGAGCCTAAACGTCATCAACAAACTCAACACACGACACAATATGCTTAAGTGTATTCATTAGCGATGGATTAATAAAATTACACAACTGAACGCAACGCCGAGACCCAAACGCTTCTCTAATTGACTTTTGATCTGCTGCACCGTTTAACACCACGACTGGTCATGAACAGCCTCAAACCCTCAATAAATAAAGTGCCAGCATGTTGGAGGTTTTTGAGCTTACTGAAAACTTCAACAGGGAATTAAATGATTAGTAAAAATATTTATTTATATATAAATGGTTGGGTAACTGAGTGCCTGGTGGAAGAGCTGGGCTTTAACGTGCTGTACCTATAATCTCAGGCTGAATCTTAACTTCATGCAAAATGTATTGTATAATAGACCGACTCATATAGATAAACCGACCGACTCATTTCCCCTCAGATTGTCGAATCACATGTAATCATTGCTAAAGGATTTCAGCTACAGAGTATCCATCAGTATGTCAAATGAATACTTTTAAGAAACTATTCGTTACTCTTTTAATCGAAACACACACACACACACACACACACACACACACACACGCCCGCACACCCCCACCCACCCAGACACACACACACACACACACACACACACAGTTTAGAAGCCCCGGTAAAAAAGTTTGTGAAAGTGGCCTGACGTCACACTCCCACAATGCTCGCGCCCCAGAACTCTGGCGCTGCAGCCCGAGGAGAGCGAGCCACTCAGGCCCCGAAAAAAACTAAAAATTAGAGAAAAATTGGTAAAAATTAATAAAACAACGGATCAAGAGGAGAAAGCCCGGGAAAGGTGTGGTGGGATCTCCCGCGGTAAGTTTGCGCTGACTCGGTGACGGAATGTTACCGGGTTTCCTTGTGAAATTGACTAATGCGGTGCTGGAAACTTTTTGCTGGTGAACTGCTGGTTTTTTTTTTCCTGCAAGTCTTCAGAATGTGGCTGCATGTGTGCTCTGCTGTGTGCACGCGGCTTGCTTTTTCTTTATTAAAAGAAAAACAAACAAGATCCGATATGTGATCGAACCTAATCGAAGCCATCGACGACGGATGCGTGGTGACCGAGTGTTGCACTGGGGACGTTAGGCTCGCGATTTTCCTTCGGGACGACGTCATTTATTGTGTTGCTTTTTACTCGTTTTGAAGGCACTGAAGCGTCGGGCATTTAATTTTTAATGGGGCTTGGGCTTGCAGCAACAAAAAAACAAACACACACACACACACACACACACATGGATAAATACGGCTCCGATATGAATAATGCAGTTGGTAAACAAAATGCACTGGGTGGCTCGTGGCTCGTGGCTTCAGCTCTGCCCGTTGATGTTCGCCGTGACTTCGGCTCGAGCGGTGCGGGGTTTCAGCGGTGTTTCTCGACCCTGGTTGCGTGTCTGTACTCAGCCCGGGAGACCCACGAGCTCCTGCTGGCTCGGGAAACTCTGTCTGACTCGTTCGCTCTGTCGCTTCTGTCGCAACCGGGAATCAACACCGAAAATCGGCTTTGCGCAGCACACTTCTAGCTCTCCTTCTTCTTCCATGGCTTATCTTGTGCTCGTCTTTTGCCACAAGTGTGTGCATGTGTGTATGTGTGTGTGCATGTGTGTATGTGTGTGTGCATGTGTGTGCGTGTGTGTGCATGTGTGTGTGTGTGGTTCTCGAGGGGTAAATAAGTTATATGGGATGTCAGACTTTTTTTTGCCCGGTGGTGGGGGTTGCACCTACTTATGCAGCAGATTACTTCATCCACTATTCGGTTGTGTTCCTGCACCCTGGTTGCACACGCTGTGTCTGTTCTGTGCTTTTGTTTTCAATAACCTTATTGGAGTGAAGCGAAGCAGCTCCGCTTCCTAAAGCCGCCATGTGCTGATTAGTCGATTGCGTTAACGCGTAATCGATTAGTCCGTTCCCCGGCGCGCACTGCATTCAACGTCCGACTCAAACGGCCAACCGTGCCTTTTCACCCAAGCCAACGGCTCATCTGTTGCAAATTAAACGAGTTCTTGCAGTTTATCTACAGCCATTAGCCTCTCGCCTGCGGTGGGAAGCTTTATTAACTGATACGGCGTTACTACGACTTTATAGTGGTGTAAACACGCCTGCAGCACCTGTAGCTGCTTTACAAATGATGGTGATGATGATGATGGTGATGATGATGGTGTTGGTGATGATGATGATGGTGGTATTGGTGTTGATGCACCTTTCACTCTTATTCACATCTTATTCGAATCACCTTCCCACCTCCCAAACTGTGAGAAGATCCTCCAGCCTTCTTCGATCGTTTCATCCTTGCTGGTTGACAGAAAAAAAAAACACACACACTAATGTGTGCGTACCCGGGGTACGAGCTCCGTTTCCACTTCCACTGCTTCGACTCAGAATAAGGAAATGGAAGCGAGGCGCGTGACGAGACGGCGCTTTTGTTCTTGGAGGCTTTTTTCGGTGCTTGAGATCTTCTTTGTGCTCATCACGAGTGTTCTTCAACCTGTTTTGTATTGTGCATGACTTTCAGCAAGCCAAAGCTGTAAAATGAAGCATTTTCTTGCAGAGCCCTGGAAATTTATATGGTTCTGTAGAACACATGTGCTCGTTATTGCCTTTCACTGATTGCATACTTTTATATGGAGGAAAGACTTTGAGATTTTCTATGCATTTTTTTTCCCTCTTCAGCTGTTGGTGCATGCTTCCTGAAACAGATATCAATAACTGCAAAGAAATCTTGTGTATCATGCACTGTCCAGGCATACATACATACATACATACATACATACATACATATTCCTGTACAAAAAAACCGCCCTGCCTATGCTTAGTGCAACTGTAGTGTGGTCAGGCATCAGAAAGTGGACTCTTGTGAGTTGGAGTTCTGCGGCTGTTCCGCAGTTACGTATTACAAACCGGTTGTAACTGACGCATGTGATTTAACACGAGCGGAAATATTTCCCAGGCTTATGTGTCCTCAATATTTAACACAGGATAAGATAATGTGACTCCTTATATGTAAACGGTTCCATTTGTAAATGGTTATTCGGTGCAATAATAATGTATGTAGTAAAGCAGGACATGTGAGCACTGGAGCACTACGCGTGGGTAGTGCTATTCATTCAAAACAAAAACTACCCGAACTTTTCATACTGCATCTGTCCATGCGCTCCCTGAAAAGGCAGCACATTACATGCCTGATTCAGCGTGTATGTGTGTGAGCAGCCAGAGAGAGTGAGCATGTGTGTCAAGAATTTTTTTTTTTTACTCTTCTGAAGGCTTTGCACAATTCTGCAGCACCTCGGTGGGGAAGCAGGCTGATTATCATGAGAAAAGAGCATCGGAGGGGTTAATGGGTGGAACAGGCTCTGGAGCACACAAGCGCTAGTTAATAACTGAGCACCGAATTTTTATGACTAGAAGCAGAAAACGGCGAAGATGCTGCCACTTCGTCGGGCAGAAGGATTGCCAGGATTGCCGATGCCAGCGGAGAACCTGATAATTATTCGTATATATCTATGGAATTGAATCTAGATGTGAGAGCGTGAAGAAAGCTACAGGTGCTTGGCTTTGGGTGTTGAGATATTGTGGCTATATTTCTGTGTGGGTCTGGTCAATGAGAGGACATGTTATGTATGTTAGTTGCTATTCAAACAAGGCAGCGGGGAGTGTTTATTTGGCTTAGTCCAGTGTCACTGTGTTATGAACAGTAGCAGTGACTGTTGAACCCTGGGGGTGCCCCGGGTCACCCCATAAAACAGAGGAAAAAGGACCGAAGGAGGAGAGAAAGAGAGATAAAAATCGGAGTTCATAAAGCCGGTATAACTCTTCTTCCTGTCGGGATTTTATTCTTTTTGTCTACGAGGAATGAAAAAGGCATCGCTTCAAGTGCAAGGTGGCAAGTGTTGTAAGATTACAGTATATATATA
>JAOVYV010000017.1:10997901-11012451 GCA_025674545.1 Hassar affinis | reverse complement strand
CCAGAAAGAATACATAAAAGCCAGATAAAGAAGCTCTGCAGAGGGTAACTTGGGAACCACACATCTGAAATCACTAATTAAGCATTACAAGTTATCAACTATATCAAATACAAAACGAAATCCTAAATAACGTTACATTTTCTCTTGTACTAACTGGTGTCTCTCTAAAAGAAAACATCAACATATGCACATGTGTGCGCGCGTGTGTGTGTGTGTATATGTATGTGTATGTGTATGTGCATGCGTGTGTGTGTGTGTACATGTTCATGTCCATTTCTGGGTGTATCTCCATTATGGGTGTGTTAACATCTCTGACTAAGGTTAAGCTAAATGTAAGTCGGATAACCGGTATTCTATGGCAATAATCTTCGCCTGCTTCGTGAGCTTACTGACATTTGTATCTACCTTGAATGGAAACTGAAAACTGAACAACGATCTACAGCAAGTGTGAAGCGACTGTTTGTATATAGGTACAAACAAGTGTGTGTGTGTGTATGTGTAGGTGTGTTTTTTGGCGTGCTGAATTCATGACGGAAGATCCTGGATGGAAGGTCCTTCCATTATAAGCACTGCTGAAATTTCATCATTTCTTCAAATGCCACGACCAACCCCTGATCCTCAGGACGGCCGGTTGGGTTTGTATAGTACGGCGTTAGATGGGTTTAAGTACACTGCTTGCAATGCTATGGTCTTGATTTATCATAGTTCGCGTATGTCCAAGATGGTCACATCACGTCTTTGCCTCTACGAACTCGGACGTAGCTAATGTATATCTGTGCGGTATACGTACATAAACTTCAACAAGTTCAACTAATGAAGGGGAAGCCGCAAACCTTTTAGAATATACAAACATAAATATGTCTGTCGTTCTGTGATATTTACTTTTGATATACAATTTGTGGCACATGATATACTATCATCTATCCATATTATAACAAAATAAGGTGCATCTTATTAACATGCCTGCACAGACACTAATGAAATTCAGTATTAAAGATTTTTCTAATTAAAATTATTTCTCAAAAGAGCCTCTCTCTAGTGTATTTGTTCATTGATATAAACTGAAGCTCATTCCCAACATCCCCATAATTACTAGTACAAAAAAAGGTCACAAAGGGGCATCTCCTTTGCAAAGGAAGGTGTCGAATTGTTTTTCAAAGCTGGAGGATTTTCATGTCAGACTAATTGCTTTAAACCCATTTCCCCCCTCAATAAAATGCTCTCTGGAAAGTGCACAAGGTCCATGGGCAGTCATAGAAACAACACACATGGGTTAAATGTCACAAATACGGACCAACTAAAGAAATGACTAGAGGGTGTCACCCAACCGTGTCACAAAATTAGGAGTTCCACTTCTTTACCCCAGTTTCTTGGTCTACCTAGAGTAATGACTGTAACTGCAGTGTCCTGTTCTATAATTATACATAAATAACATAAGTGCTTTATGTTGGGTTACAATCAATTTTAGAGGGCACTTCCATTTCCGTTTTGTGCTGGGGCTTGCATATTAATATCTATATCTCGGGGCATAAGGTGCTTTAAAAAAAATATATCTTAAAAGCCATATAGCAGCTCTGTATATGTTTACATTACAGCTCTCAACATTGAGATAAGCAGAATCTGGACCACTGAAATTAGAACTCTCTGACTAAAGTCATTTCAGCTTTGGGACACAATCCAGTTTTCTGCAAAACAAAAAAAAAAAATTTTTTTGGACCCTTATATGCTGCAAAACCACTTAATTTCAAACTGTGATGTTATAAAAACACAAATATGGCATCATTCCCTATAAAGGGATGACAACAGTGCTAGTCACTAATGAATAAAAACCGATGCTATTCTCACTGTCAAGCAGCTTTAAATTCACTACTTGTGAGGACAATCCCTTTGACACTAACCTACAACGGCACAGGATTGTCTCACTTTATGCAGTGCTCAATCAGGGACAATTTATTAACTCTGAACAGGGTCCTAATTCAATATTTGCCTTGCCTCAGATTAGCAGCAGGGCCTTTTGTTTAAGTACTATGAATTAATTCATGTCATCACCTAAAAAAAAAACAAAAACGTGCGATTCAGTTTCCAACAACTACAACAATGTGTTTTCTGAGAACCACTACATAGGAGTTGAAAAGAAAAGAAACAAAAAAAAAGAGGAGGGGGCCTACATCTACACTTATGCATTTTAGATGCATATAACAAATGTCAAAATGTCAAAGCTATTTGTGTAACATGCTACGTAAGAAATGTTAAATACAAAGCACAAAGCTCATGCCGACAATTAAACGTCGTGTATATAAAATGGGGTGGGGTGGGGGGAATCCATGGTGCACTAAATCTGCATGAAGGTTCGTGGTTCAATTGTCAGATGCATGATGGGTGACTGGCAGCCAGGGGGAGCAACAAGACTGCTTAAGTGATGATTTCCTCTCTGTAATTAATTCAAAAATGCTTTGAGACTATGAAGGTAAGTATGCTGCTCTTAAAATGCACTGGCTACAACTGTGGATTTAAGTAGAATATACTTCGGGCAAAAAAGGGGCCTGCTGTCGCCATTTTTAGGCAGTAATACAAATACAACCAACAATCTAAAGTGTTCTAAAATAAAAACAACCAAAAGAAAAATGTTAGAAAGGTGAAAAGACTGAGAGCTTGTCACAATGCTACAACCCTGATGGGGCAGTGGAAAGGCTGAGGTCCAGAATCAAAAAGATTCAGTGCAATGTGCAATCAAAAAGGTTGTGATTTTTAACTTTGCTCAGTTCCAAATCAGAACCTGCTGTTAAGGTGACAGAGACCGCACTCCTTCTCACACTGTCCATCTATAGTTTCCAGCATCTGTAACATCATAAATTATTCTTATGACGACAACACGAAGTGGCTACTGTGCCTAATTATGTTTTGCAAGGAAAAAGGCAGTCGAACTCGGAACATTCCCTCTCAACTCAATCATTCTTGTTAAACTATGGGATGTGATTACTCCTCTTTTTGTAGTGCACCATCTGACGAGCAGTCGTCAAGGCAACATGGGGCCTCTACCTCCACCCCATCTCCTGATTGGTTGTCTTTGCTGGCTAAGGCACACTGGATTGGCTGGGCCAGTGGTGGCAGGTCAACGGGTTGGCCGGTGGCGCTTCCTGAAGAGCTGCCATTCAGCTGCTGGGATACGACGCCGGCTCTCTCAGTGGGCCGCCCCACTGTTTTGGGCTCCTCTGCCAGCTTTGGGGGGCTGGATGAGGGAGGTGAAGAGGAGAGATTCTACAGAAAAGAAAGTAAATTGGGGAAATTAAATGATGAACATAAACTCAAAGTGTAGACCTGATCCAATCTGCATAAACATTGAGGGAATTACAAGACCATGTTGCCCCCCCCCACCTTATTTCAGGGACAAACCAACAAATTAAACTGTCATTTTGAATAGTTTGCTGCAAATACAATTTAGTTAAGGACTCTCGATAATCTTTTCCCAACCTTTCTAAGACATTTCCATGTCTTTCTGCCCATTCTGACAGTTAGCTTTGCATTTTTTGTCTGTAGCTATGACTATAGACCATTCTATATATTAATGAAGTTGAAAGGCTCCTGAATTTTTGTATGCTTGTAAAAGTTCTTTGGTCAGAATACATACAAATAAGAGTGTGTATTAACATTACCTGTGTTCGATTTGTGTTCAATTTCTTCCCTCCCCTTCCTTTTGGTATCACTTCTTTACCCCTTCTATAACAAAGACAAAATGCTTCTTCATTTGTCTGCATTTTCTTACTATACCATGTTTGAGTAGTGCTGAAGTATGCACATTAAGTAAAGTGAAGTAAAAACATTTTCCTCAGGTGACTTACCCTTTCCCTCCTCCCACTGATACCACCTGTACGTTAAACCCTCCTCTGCCACGCACCGGTTTGTTTCCAGCCCACTGGCCAACCACCATGCCAGCAATCTCTAGCTTCCCGCCTTGAGGAGGTATAGACTGGATACCTATGACAGTAAGTGTTTTAAGTAAACAAAATTGTATACTGCTAAATCTGCAATTCATAATGACAGTTTTAAAATGTAGACTTTCTGCAGAAATCAAGTGACTACATGGAAACGTGGTTTATTGATTCTAAGTGAATAAACTGTTCAGTTAAAAAATTAAGCACGGATTCTGTAGGCACATGCCACAAAGCCAACCTCAACTGGGCATTCCAACACCATCTTTAAAGAAACAATCCAGCATTTTTTTAACCTAATCTCAACGGACAAAATTTCCAGTTAAGCTTTAAGAATATCTTTGCAGCTTCAGGTAAACAGGAAAGCCTTATTGACAGTGGACTTCAGAAAAGCCAGTTAATCACATATGCTCAGACATATCTCTCACATATTTTAACATTCTTTGTCTGTTTCCTGTTATTTTCTCAGTTCAGGGAAACATGTTGACAATTACTTTTGTATTCACACACAAACGACAAATGCTGCGGATAGACACTAGGCTCAAAGATGTAAGAGCATCTCTATAAGCAGCTTTAAAGCTCCTTTGACTAAAAGTACTGACTGGACAGTGTCTTTATTTAGAACAGTAGGATGCGTGACTGTGATCAGACCTGGGAAAGCTCTTGGTCGGTGCTGGTGGTGTGGAGGAGGCATAGAGCCCAAGGGTCGAGGTGGATACAGGGGGTGCATAGGGTAGAAGGGTGGCACCATGGCAGGGGGCAGGAAGGTTGGGGGTGGCAAAGGTGGGGGTGGTGGAGGAGGCCGAGAGAGGTTGATGCCTTCCAGAATAGCCTGCCTCATCTTCTCGACTCGGGACACCAGTTCCTCCTAAGGTGCAGGAGAGAGCTTTATGTCTTAGTTGTTCAGGAGGTTAGAAAGGCATCAGTAATGGGAAAAAATGCAAATGCTAAAAAAAGATCTGAGGGGTTTTTAAGGGGTAGAAAGCGTAATTCAGGGTAAAAATGATAGCATCTGTACCTGGCCTTCACACAGGTCCAGCAGGGCAGCCCTGTCTCTAGTAGCCTTTGCAAGTTTGCTTTGAAACAGCTTGCCATCGAAGAAGCCCCATGGGCAACAGTGATCCCATGGGAGCGGCTGGCCACACACGTCATTCACAAAAAGGGCTGTGTCCACACCGCTCATAAACAGAGAGGCCAGCTGCACACCACGGTTATCCACTTTCTCCACCTGAATGTTGGAAAAACCAGACACAGACATAAGCTCCACTTTATTGCCATCCCAACAAGCAAGCAAGCAGACATGAATTTACATTACATGCAGTGCAAAAATACGTTAGGATTTCAGGACACCTACCTTGAGTTCCTGCAGTTGATCAGGCTCATAGAGCTGGTTGGACACCGCTTGAGCCAAAAAGGCATCAAGCTCATGGCGTTGGAGAATGCGGCCACCTGGCCACTGCATCATATACCTGCATGCAGGGACACAGATCTCCCCATCATTTCTAGTAGCTACAGCAGTACAGTATAAAGACCTACTGCAGTATTCTGCTGAAAAGCCCCAGTGTTCCTGAAAGCAAGCTCAAGTAGAGCTGCACAATATGGCCAAAAATAGCATGTCGGCAACACAATACCATCCACTACAAGTGCAATACTGAACTCATGGAGTTCAACAGTTCAGATCAACCTGCATTATTTTTGAGAGAAATTATGTTGAACTAAGTTAAAGCTATAAATTATAACACCACACAGGGAAAACCTGGGTATGTTACAATGCTCACAGGACAACATAGGCATGCTCCAGAGATATGAGTAATGCAAGGTCTATGTAACAAATCATACTGCACAGTCCAGTGATACTAAACACTTATGTTTGCTTGGTTCTCCTGTTTAATAAAGTGTAAGCGGCTGCACTGTATTGAGTAAATTTGTGTATCCAGTTTCACTACCTGAGTACACAGCACATGAGCAGCAGGTGTGATGGCACGCAGGACGAGTTAAGCAGAGCAGGGCAGTCTGATCTCATGCAGGCCAAGAAGGCTCGTGTGCGTCGACTGCGGTCCTCGGAGGCACGACCAAGCCACAGCCGTCTCAAATTAGGGCAGGTCCACTCGCGGAAACACATAGCTGGAACGAGTTCAGGGGTCAATGCCGACTTGGCCTTACTGGCACACCACTCCTTAACTATCACTGGGGGCACTGTGGAGACACCGACACAGAGCAACTGAGACATAAGAAACCTGTGAGACATAGGGAAAAATCCCTGTGTACATCATATTGTTCAAATGAAAAATAATACGGCAGTGGCAGTGTATGTGTGACCAACTTCCTTTAAACTACATAAACAGCTTGCTAAGCAGTAAAACAAAAGAAAACCCTAAATTAACAATCCTCTCTCACAATTCTCTATAAGCAAGTTGTGCTCTTGAGACATGTTGCTGCACACAGACACCCTGATTGTTTGGGTTGTCAGTGTTAGTGTGAACTGTCAAAGAAATGGTAAGAGATCATGGTCATGTATGACTTGAGTGGAGTTTTTAAACACCTCAGTGTCACTGCTGGACTGAAAATAGTCCACCAAACAAAAATGTCCTGTCACCAGCATCCTGTAGGCAGTATCCTGTGAGCACTGATGAAGGATTACTAACACAAACTGTGCAACAACAGATGAGCTGCTGTCTCTGACTTTACATCTACAGGATGGAGCAATATGGTGGATGTGTCTCATAAAGTGCACAGTAAGTGAACAGTGTTTAAAAACTCCAGCAGTACTGCTGTGTCTGATCCACTCACACCAGTACAACCCACACTAACACACCACCACCACATCAGTGTCACTGCAGTGCTGAGAATGATCCACCACCCAAATAGTGCCTGATCTGTGCTGGTCCTGACCATTAGAGAACAGAATAAAGGGGACTAACGGAGTGTGTAGAGAAACAGATGGGCTACAGGCTGTAATTGTAGAGCTACAAAGTGGTAAGTGGAACTAAAAAAATGGACAGAGTGTAGAGAAAAGGAGGTGGTTATAATGTTTCTGCTGTGAGAATGGTAAGTTCATAATAATTTTTGATTGTGATGGGTCATTTTGGTGGTAGAAGTGAAGTTTGGATTTTCAACATTCAATCATTGCAATGTTTATATGAAATTAACAGATTTATGGAAAACTTTTATTTTCTATTTATTTCCACACAAGTAAGACATTGTTCACCCACTACACTCTTGGTCCCTTGCTCACCCTCTAGTGGAGTGCGCTTACGCATTGCCATCCTTTCCAGTCTCCGTTGGGTCTCAGCCAGGCTAAACAGCACGCCATAGGCATACTGCCGTGCTGAGCGGAACAGCAAAGAGGCAGGAGGCAGGTCAGGGTTACACTCGTCCTCTATACACACTGGCATTTTCATCTCCCCCTGAAATGCACAGTGAGCAATCAGATAAAAGACATACTAAAATTTTATTGCACCCAGATCAACACCAGTGGTGTGTCACAGCTGCGGTTGTTAAACTATGATGTGCAGACTCATGTTTGGGGAAATCTTTAAACATTAAAATGAATTAAACAACCCCCCACCACCCGCTGATGAATAATACAAAACAAACCATTTCTCAACAGTTTTCTCATTTGAAGTAAAATATTCAGTCCCACTCTCAGAGTTTAGTTTAATAAATGTAGTTCTGTGCTCCAAATGGTCACATATAGTGAGTGTATGTATCAAAACTTTCACATTTGTGCGAGTACATTATGAACAGGTGCATTACACAGAGCAAGTGAAAGAGACATGAAAAGCTAAATAAAGATAGATCAGGTAGACGTGCATTAATGTGAGGAATGGAGATAACTTACAGCTGTGTCAGGTCAAATAGGAGTTTATATGTTACATAAAGCTTAAATGTTAAATAAATGTTTTATATTAAATCGAGCTTATATATAAAATCTCGACAAGGCTAAACTCATTACAGTGGTAACCCTTTCTATTCTATCCAAAGGCAAATAAATAATAAGGAGAAATAAGAAAAAGATGCAACTCAACATGTTTTTACACACCATTTTATATAGTTTGCTAGTTTGTCATTTATTATTATTATTAATTTAAACATTTATACATTCTTTCTATTACATTCCAATCTTTACAATCCTAGCATTTTCATCTGCATATAAATTGTAGATATTACTTGAAAAACAGCCGATATATTGAAAAACAGCTCAAGATATATTAAAGGATCAAATCAAGTTAGTCTGGAGTTCCTGGAACCTTGTAGTCAGAAAGAGGCATTAGTAGAATACACCCAGCAAAGGACTGCATGAAAAATATATATATATAAACACTTAAATCCTTACTATTGTCACAATTCCACCTTTGCAAGCCTCAGGTTACTTTTGTGCAAAAAAAAGTGAATGGGAACAAAACTCAGGGGTGACTCAATAGTTAAGGTGTTGGGTTATTGATTAGAAGGTCAGGGGTTCAAGCCCCAGCACCACCAAGCTGCCACTATTAGGCCCTTGAGCAAGGCCCTTAACCCTCAACTGCTCAGCTGTATAAGTAAGATAAATGTAAGTCACTCTGGATAAGGGTGTCTGCCAAATACCATAAATGTAAATGTAAAACCAGTTACAAGTTGGTGGAAAATGGGTATCATTAGGAAGCCCTAGTGCAATAATGGCAAAAAAAATAAATAAATACAGGCATACTGACTCAGATGGATAACAGGATCCTGACAGCAAGCTTTACTTCCCCAGACACAAATTAGTTTAATATATGTTTGTGGAGATGTCAGTTGAGGAAAAAAATATACCAGAACCTTTAAAAAATATTTGAACAACATTTTTCCTTTACCCACATGGTTTTTCCCATTATTGGAAAATTAGTCCAAACATTTCTATTTTTTTTAGGACAAGTGGGATAAGTACCATGCTTGTAAACTCCCAATATGTGAACTTAATACATAAAAACAATAATATTAATTTTAATATGTCGAAAATACTATATAGGTTCACAGACCTCAGAAGTTTGCCTCACTAACTCACTGGTGGTTCTTGTACAACTAAGTTTTAATCTTTCTGTTGATGTCCTAACACTTCTGTTATAATGACTATGACCACAGGGTTTTGTACCCAATCACTCTTTAATACACAGCCACTGGGCCTTATTTATCAATCTAGTAAAGTTCTGTGTAAATGTCAGCCAAACTGAACAAAATATTCCACCGTTTCCAAAGAAATATGTTAATCACTTCCAAAAGCTGATTTTTGCCCCGCTCAGGGATGGAAATGACAGTTTGACTGATCATTCACATTTTAATTCATATTAACCACAGAAAAGAGGACAACTGCAGTACCTTAGTGAGGATGTGGTATATCTGTGGGTACATGAGACCTCTTCTGTGTCTGTGTTCTGCCACTCGTAGCACCTCAGCGCTGACCTGTGGAAGGGGTGGAGTCGTAATGTCCATGTGACTCCGCGTTGCCATGGACAGCAGTGATGGAATAGATGGCCCACTCCCATTGCCTTGGGGACCCTCGCCAGAGGCACCACCCCCACGGCCACTGGGCTCTTCCCATCTAGAGGACTTGTCAGCCAAATGACTGAAAGGCAAACAAGCACATGGCTGAAGACATACACAAAGCATCAGATGCCTCAACCAGTGCATATTATCATTATACATTTAAAATTATATGCAAAATGTCACTATATATCACATGTGATACGAAGTTACGCTTTTAATCCTATTGGCTCGCAAGATCTTTTTAAGGCAACCATGTAAAGAACAAATGTACAGGAAATGTACAGAGGTACAGAAATAAACACACTTAGTGCTGGTGTCGTTTTGCTCCTCCCCATCTGAAGATGATGATGGTGAAGGGGAAGGGCCTGAAGGAGCAGCTGTGTGGTGATTGGGCAGTCGATTTCCAACTTGAGCAGAATCATAAGGAGCAGACCATTCACCAAAGCCCATTTTCCCAACAAGAGAATCGTTGCATTCCTGCAGTGGTGGAGGTGGGTTCTGGAACAGAAGGGCAGAGGCTGGACCATAGGGCGCACCGGGATAAGGCACCTTAACACCTGATACCTGGGGTGGACCAAGCTGTTAAAAAAAAAAAGTTAAGCAGAAATTAAAACAAGAGCACAAAACATACCAAGAACAAAAATTACAAACTTTATACTAAACCCTACCTGGGCTTTCCCAGACTGTACTCCCCCCATGTGGCCTGGAGGCCCACCAAACTGACAAGGCCCAAAACCTGGCACTGTGAAAAAGGCCAAGAAATATACTAATCATGAAAGTGAAAAGCAGTAAGACAGTAAGCACTCAGATTACGGCAAGAGGTCAGAGAGTTACATCAGTTAACAACTTAACAAAAATGTGTTGTTCAGAACATATCCTAGACTTAGCATTAGAAAACCATCAAAATCCAAAAAACATATGCACACAGACAATACTTACAGAGGTATGGAGAAGGTCCCATGGCAAGAGGTCTGGGTTTACTGGCGGCTGAAAAGTATTCCACTGCCTTCTTAAATCTTTCGATTTTATCTTCGGTCCGAGACTGTGCGAGCAATAAGTATGTCAGTTAAATTTACTTTTATACTGTAATGTTACACATTTCCTCATATTACTTTTGTTTTCTGTTTCCTTTTTGTAACCCAGCACCATCATGAACAAGAACTTTCCTTAATGCATGCAGGATGTTTAAATTATATTAATTATAATTAGTTTTTGCTGCAACAGCATACCTGAAGTATCAATTGACACAAGAATTATGAAGTACCTGAGACTGTTTGAATACATCTCTGGCCACAGCATCCAGGTTCCCAAGGTCCTGAATAGATGCAACGTACTCTGATACAGCCTTAATAACAACCTCACAGGGAGGGAGGACTAACTGATGAGCCCTTACCTGAAAAGCATAAAAACGATAAGAGAATCTTCATATATTTAGCCAGTTATCACTAGATAGCTGTAATGAAAATACAGTACCTTGAGGGAGGCAAGAGGGTGTTCTGGACCCAAGAGACTCCAATGAAAGGCAGCCAGGTCTTCATCTGGCAGAATGTGGTTACCTGAGAAACAAGACATTTTCAGATTAGGCAAGTCAATTCAGAACCATCTCAAATGTACCAGAAGTTAACATGCATCCAAACGCTGGCTTTGTCAGCTGTGGTGAGAGTTACTTACCAAGCAGGGCAGCAAAGATGGGTAGGTGCTGGGTCTTGAGGCCCAGTTGGCGAGCAGCCTCAGACAGCAGGTACTGGTGAGTGGTCAAATTCTTGCCGTTCCAGGAGAGCTTGAGAGCATGAGAGCTGAAATAGGCCGGGACATTGCATAGAGCAAACTCGGAGTCCTGTGCAATCAGGCCCTGAAATCCAAAGTCTCTGTACAGAGATAGCACCTCCTGGTGGTGGTCCTCTAGAGTTTGAACAACCTGCAGTAAGAAAGGGGATCAGACTTTAGCCCAGGAGTTTCCCAGTCTTCTTCATACTATATTAGATTCCCTTCAGATTTAACAAGTGCTGGACTGGACACAAGCATGCAAATTTACAGTACCTTATCATATGCAAATCTGGCATACCAGGACATTGCCAAATGTTACTGTTTCTATTAAGCAGTAGATAACATTAATTCTTCATGGTTTTATAGCCCAGTGCAGGTGAATGCTCAGATCTGATTGGTCAGTAGATGTGCAATAATTTTGCACAAGACGACGGCTCGGAAAATCATTTTGGCCGTAACACTGACGTGCTAATGTGCGCTTTCTAATACGTTATTGTTTCTATAGTAACAGTTCATACACAAATACTTGTACATCAGACACTCCACAGACTCGTAAAATCATGTTCTTTAACAAATAAAACAGTCATCGATATGGTGATGTGTTTATCTAACATTCATGGTGGGAGACTCAGTTGTAAGAGCTTTATAACACATTCTGTGGTTTGCAAAGATTATCGGCATAGCAAAGTCTTCAGAACAGAGTTTACACTTTCCTGTTACTCTATGAAATGACAAGCTGTTTTTGAGAGAGAGAAAGAGAGATTGAAAGAGAGACAAAAAGAGGGAGAGGGAGGACTGGTGAGGGAATGACTGTCACAGCTACAACATAATTAATAACAGGAACTAACTTGTCTCTCAGACATTCCACACCATTAAATCTAACTAATCCGTTAAACTGTGAGTTTCATTAATAAATGAAACATTGTAACCCGTGGCAAATCACTGTGGTGTATGTGAAATTACAACCCAGACCATGCTGTTAAATAAAATGAATGAACTTCCAAATGACAGCTTTTTACTAACAGCACAGATAACAGCAGTTGGGTGCTACAATTGGGAGACATTAACAATGTAGATTTCTGACCAGACTTTTTTCTTTTAGCTGTTCCCTCAGTAGAGACTGATCATTCACTATCATTTACTCTTGAGATCGCACTTTAAGCTCAGTGGTTAAGATGTTGGACTGACTGGATGGTTGCGAGTTCAAAACCCACCACAGACACTGTTGGGCCCTTGAACAAGGCCCTTAACCCTCAATGGCTCAGTTGTGTAAAGGAGATAAAACGTAAGTGGCTCTGGATAATAATGGCGTCTGCCAAATGTCATAAATGTAAATGTACAAAATACAGCCACTAGATCACTGCTCATCAAGTAGATTAAACATGGAGCCAAATTCTCACTGAGCAAATACCGTTTAAGCCAGACCTCAGATGCTGCAACATTAGACTTGAAACTTAAACAATACGAGTTTCTTGCGCTCCAGCCCAGGTTATAACATTCTAGCACCCTCTATGTAGTTCATATTTAAACACTTCCAGACTGCAGTAATAGCTAAACACTTGAAATCCCTAAAATAAAACAATTTCAATAGTGGTTCCTGTTTATGTCTCTGGTAAAGGAAATCATATTTGTGACCTAGAGAAGACGACGACAAGAATTTCCCTGGGGTCTATGCTACATGCTGTATTGTACTCTGCTTGCAATAAACAAAAAAGTCTACCGTGTTGGCTGAGATACACGAGCTGTGTCCCAAATCAGGGGCTGAAACCTCCAAAGCCTGCGTAGACCGCAATGTCCGAACCGAAATGAGACTTTCTTGTATCATAGCACCACTGCTACTGTTTTGCTGCAAAGAGTCCCCTAGCATGCATGGACGCTGAAGTGCTTTAAAAGACAGGGACTTTGATTTTAAAGTCTTTAATGGCCATGACATATTTTAGACTGATGATTAGAGGTCTATGTTTGAGCTGTACGGTTAGCAATGTTTACTTTAGGCAGTTAACAACTGTTACTGTATGCCTAATGTCAGTTTATTTAAAATGGTGCTGGAATGTAATGAAATACGTTCATATTTACTCATGGATGGCGTTCGCTCCTCTGCTGACGCCTCAGTGGCGCACAATGAACCTTGGGATATGTTGGCTGGCGCCGTTATGACGCAATCGGTTTTCAAATGCAGCCCTTGAAGGACGCAGCACCTGAACTGGGACACCGCTATGGTGTCTTGTGCTGCACTGCACTGTATTATGCTCTGTTCTGTCAGCGTTTCCACCTACAGCATGCCGCTGATCGTGAAAAGACAGCCCCGCTATGTAATCGGCTTATCCTGAGAGTCTTTGTCCACCCCTGAAAATAATACACTGGTATGACACTTGAGACACAGTTGCAGTTTCTTGATTCAGGAAAAACCTGCCAATTCCAGTGCAGTCTTCTTTCACTGCATTCAGTTAGAAGGTGATTTGTTTTGTTTGGCTGCAGACACTGTTGCCTATTCATTCAAAAATAATGACTGGCTGTTAAAGAACAAAGTTTCTACTTTTTCAGAAAATAACATCAGCACGTAACAATTCATCAAAACACCAAGCACTTCTCAACTAAAATGTCAGATAAAAGCATGTTAAAAATAAATAGGAGTAAATTACATCAGGGCAAAGCAAAGTAGGCAGCATAGCTCAGTGGTTAAGACCGCTGCTGATTGAAAGGTCATAAGTTCAAATCCCATCACCACCAAGCTGCCACTGTTGGGCCAAATGAGATAAACGTATGTCACTCTGGATAACGGCGTCTGCCAAATGCTGCAGGTGTAATCACCACCATAATGCAGTAGACATTACATTTAACTTGTTCATTGGATGGCTAAAACTGTTAAACCTTGAAAGAAAAATGAATGATGAAAACATTCAAAATGAATTCAACAAATGTTGTATCTTTACCAGCGGGACACTAGATGTTGATAGATATTAACACTCTGCCCTACTCTGATGAGGACAAAGACTCTATTTTTTGTTTAACAAACAAGTGCTCAGCTGTTTAGTGCTCAGCAAAGTCTGGGCAGAGTGTTAATATCTCCCAAAGTGAATAAGCCATAATGTAATTTATCATCATGTTACCGGCTAGGCTTTACCTCCCAAAATTTAAAAGCAAATTCACAGACTGCCACCAGAAAGCAAGCAGTTGTTCTAACCGTAACTTATAGTTTGTAATATGAATATGAAAACATGAGCAGGTCTTTATGATAAATGATTTGTTTGAGACAGCATGACGTGTCCTGTATCAAACGAAACATCGTTCGCTGGTCTGGGCCGACACACTACACGTGGAGTAAGAAAACTGTGATTCTGTGTATTATATA
>JAOVYV010000017.1:10367121-10395932 GCA_025674545.1 Hassar affinis | reverse complement strand
TTTCCCATCACCAATTCACCTACCTGCATGTCTTTGAACTGTGGGAGGAAACCGGAGTACCCGGAGGAAACCCATGCGAACACGGGGAGAACATGAAAACTCCACACAGAAATTTCCCAGGTCGCCCCATCCGGGGATCGAACCTGGGTCCTTCTTGCTGTGAGGCGACAGCGCTGCACGGGTCGGTCTCTGAGGTAAAATCTAATCAGCCAATCATGTAGCAGCAGTACAACAGAACTTCTGGTGAAGTGATATACCCATGATCCCTAGCTCCCTGAACTGTGCAGTTCCCTTTAATTTAAAAAACAATGAAAAGACATCAGTCATCTTTAATATTTCACTTTTATCAAATAAAGTCAAGTGAATAACGAGGCAACGTTCAACAGTCATTTCTCTTAAAATAGACCAGTGATAAACGGCAACAACTTTTTCAATGGCAATATGATGCCTACCTGCATATACCATAGTCCATAGTCGTGCAGTAGGTATTCTGGATGTGTAAGGAGGCATGTGCGTGTTAGTTGGGAGGGAGCAGCGCAATGTTTTATTTAAAAGACTATTTATTTAACAAAGAAAAGACACCTGACACATAAACTTGGCCAACAATTTTATTTATAATCATTTTATGGGGGTTTAAAAGATAAAAGATGAATAAAAGTTTTTATAAAGTTTCTGAAAAAAGTTTAAAAATGAATTTACTGAATAAGATTTGAATTTATTGAATTTATTTAGTAGATTTGAATTATTTTATTGGATAAAAATGAATTTATTTGTTTATAAATGTATTTCTTTCTTTCTTCATGTAATAAAAATAAATGTGGGCTAATTGTCAAGCTGGCAGAGCATGGCTACCCCTCTCTTTACCCAGTGCTGTGGCTGCTGGCTTGTGGGAAGCCTCATTGCTATGACAAAGTTTGTGGAGTGGCCTGTGGTGGACAAAGTTCCCTTCCGCTCACTGGTCTTATAGAGAGGACACACGTAGGTATTCTGAGGCTGCACCATAACCTGCTTGTCCTCTATAATATGAAAATTGGAAGACAAGAAGTTGCCACAAAAAATGTTAGATTATCAAATTTAAGATATTTTCTTGTTATAATATTCTGGTGTTCACTCACTTGGCTTTATCCATATAATGGGGACAGAGTCAAACAGGATTTTGGGGTGCTGTTCAGCTAAGACATTACTGAAGGTGAAGAAAAGTTTTCATTACAATGCAGAATCCATGATATATGTATAATTTGTTGTCAGATAAACAAACCTTTTTCTATCCCAGCGGGCTCCATCCAGGAAAAGGCCATGAATATAGACACCATCTTCAGGGGAGGTGTCTGAGGTATCAAATGGCATAACCTGGGTAAAATAATCAATGGGAGCTCAAAAACCACTTGAAATCTTTGTACTTGTCATCCATAATTCTCAGCTAGTGAGTATAAAATGTGTATAAAGTATTTTGCATGAGTTACCTCATAGTCAAATTCTAGGAGGTCAATGGGGATGGAGTATTTCCTGGCATAATTCTGCATGGCTCCTGTCAGGAAAGCTTGTGTAAAGAAGAAGCCAGACAGCCAAAATACATGTGGCTTAGATGTGTCATACCAGTCCTAAAAGAAGGCACAGAAAACCGTTCAATTACTAAAGACATTAAAACCTTCAATTCATTATATAACTGTTTTGACCATCTATTCACATGACTATATGAGTTGCATAATCAACTTAAGGTGTATATTTACAAATATTTACTGACACACAATACTGAACTGACACAGGACTGAACTATTATTTTCAGAAAATACATCTGTTCTAACCTGCAGAAATTTAAGCCTAGCAAGTAAGTCAGTTATGTAGCTGCCCAGGGGCTTCAGACTGGGGTATGAGCGCTTTGCCCACTTCTCTGGCACTTTTCCCACGAGTAGGCTGCTTGCTATAGCTTCCAGCTCTGCATCCATTACGACAAGCCCCTTAATGGCCTTCTGCAGGTTTTGCAGGCTCACACAAATTGTTTTGCACAAACTGAGGAAGGAAGCATGCACAATATAATTAACTTGACATCAAAAGTCAACAAAATCAGCAAAATCAAAAGCACAAGTGCATAAGACAAGAAACTGAATAATTGCACATTTCAATCCCTGTTTTGAGGACTTACTTATTATATCGCTCCATCTCCTGAACAAGCACTGTGTTCATGCTCTCTTCATAGCGCACTGGGAATTTGGCAAGGGCAGCCTCAATGTTAAAGTTTTCTGGAAGCTAGAGATTTGACAGCAAAATACTACAATTAAATGCATTGTTTTAGATAATTGTTCTCATATTACATAATAGAATAGTAGTAGAGTATGAATAATAGAATATTAGTATAAGTGATTACTTTAGTCAGGATATCACTGGCAATATCCAGCAGGTGGCTGTCACCTCCAGAACCTCCTCCTCCCTTTGGCCCACCTCCCTGAGTCAGGATTAGGGAGTCAAACAGGAGTTTGGTCTGCTGCAGGTCTTTAGAGATGTCCACATTCTCATGCATACCAAACACCTCTGGATGCTGGGTAAAGGGAAGATTCTGCAAGTGTACAAAATCTATTAACTTTACATAGCTCATAGTTTTAGAAAATATATTGTATGTATTGGTTGATCTGTACATAGTTCATTATCCTTCATTATCTTCACCTTGATAAACTGCACATAGTCTTCATAAGCGGACTTTGGAGGTGCATAGTATTTTCCACTCGGAGAAAAGTGGTATCGGGGGTTCTTGATGATGTCCTTATTATAGAAGTCTGCCAAGATGGTCATGAGGAGGCGGCGGTCCCAGTCATCTGTCACCCGCCCACCATAGTTACACTCTCCAGTCAGATATGTGATGGCCTCAAAAGGAACTTCCTCATACTCATTCACGAAGAGCTGCAGAAAAGGAATAATGGATCAAGCACAAATTATCATGTTGCTGCAATCTCTTATTTGCAGCTATTCTTGGGACTAAGTATTTTACAAAGCTATTTGCACTTCCAGTTATAATCTTTTTAGTATGCACACTTATTATGAATATTATTTATGCAAAAGACTTTAACTGCAACCTGCAACTGCCTGATGCTGATATGGAGATCTGATTCATTAAATCCATATGGAATATTCCAACCCAGTGGTCCAAATTTCTTCCTTTCCTGGACAAGGGCATGGAAGAAGCAAACCCCATACAGTAGCTTTTCCCAAACCTATAAACACATAAGGGGAGTTTGGTATCATAGATGTGTATTTAACATGACAATCTTGATGAACAGTGAGTGTCTATACTCACCGGTTCTTTGCTTGGACATGCTGAGAAGAACTCCAGGTCTGAGATTGGGTCTGACAGGTAGGACTGTAGCAGATTCAGCCTAAGGCCTGTGGGAGGCTCATTTGTCATCTTTACTCCATTCTGCAGGATGGTCACTGGGAACTATCACAGTAAACAGGACAGATTGTAAAGTGATGAGAGATTGCATAATAACACATTAGACAAACAACCAAGACACAAGGCATGTTCTCAATATGTACAACTTTTAGTATAAGAGTGAAACATATAAACACCATGGGGGAGGGGTAACTGGTGAGCCAGAGGCGGAAGTCTGGATGGCATGTGTCTGGGCTGAAGTCTTCACAGATCTTCTCAAGAGTGGGCATCCAAGATACAGCCAGGTGGCAGTTCTGTAGGCACACCCACGTGCCTTCTTTCATGGCAGACTGAATCATCTTTACAGCTATAGGACCCTGACCTTGTCCTAGAGAAATTGACTTGAAGTTTGTACCACCCATGTTCTTGTCATTTGCAAACTTCAGTAAACCTGAGGGGAAAAGAGGCTTGAACAGTCCATGAGGAGTCCATACAAATGCATTTAGGAGCATGAGTTATGGACAATACTTACTGGCCATAGGGTCTGCTCCAGGAGAAAGCACAAACACCAGTGGAATTGTAGAATTAGAATCATTGTAACTCTTACTTAGATCAAATGATGGTGGTTCAACAAAACTCTTGCCCAGTTTGTCAGTCACAAAACTAGTAATTGCTGGTTCAATCTGTTAATATAGGAAGGGCAAAACCAGAGTGTTAAGAGATATATGAGTGTGTAAACATGTAATGTAATCAGATTGTACATGTGTATATTATATATACAACCCCAATTCCAATGAAGTTGGGACATTGTGTAAAACATAAATGTATGATGATGTATGATGATTTGCAAATCCTTTTCAACCCATATTCAATTGAATACACTACAAAGACCAGATATTTAATGTTCAAAGGGATAAACTTTTTGTTTTTTGCAAATATTCACTCATTTTGAATTTGATGCCTGCAACCCATTCCAAAACAGTTAGGACAGGGGCATGTAGAGGACACTCATTGTTAAAGATTTGTAGGTGGAATCCTTTACCTTTCTTGCTTGATGTACAACTTCAGCTCCTCAACAGTCCGGGGTCTCCGCTGTCGTATTTTGCGCTTCATAATGCATTACACATTTTCAATGAGAGACAGGTCTAGACTGCAGGCAGGCCAGTCTAGTACCCATACTCTTTTACTACAAAGCCCAAGTTATCGATTCCATGGGCATTAACACACCCCCATATCATCTGGCTGCTGGCTTTTGAACTTTGAGCTGATAACAATCTGGACAGTCCTTTTCCTCTTTGGCCCGGAGGACACAACGTCCATGATTTCCAAAAACAATTTGAAATGTGGACTCGTCAGACCACAGAAAACTTTTCCACTTTGCGTCAGTCCTTCTCAGATGAGCTTAGGCCCAGAGAAGCCAGCGGCATTTCTGGGTGTTGTTGATATATGGCTTTCACTTTGCATAGTACAGTTTTAACTTGCACTTGCACTTTGCAACGAACTGTGTTCCCTGACAATGGTTTTCTGAAGTGTTCCTGAGCCCATGTGGTAACATCTGTTACAGAATGATGCCGCTTGAGGGATCAAAGCTTTCAATGTTGGTTTTCGGCCTTGCTGCTTGCTTGCACAGATTTCTCCAGATTCTCTGAAACCTTTGGTGATATTATGGACTGTAGATGACGAAATCCCTACATTCTTTGTATTTGCATGTTGGGAAACATTGTTCTTAAACTGTTGGACTATATGCTCACACAGCTGTTCACAAAGTGGTGAACAACTGAGCCTTTTGGGGATGCTCCCTTTATACCCAATTATAACACCCACCTGTGGAATGTCCCAAAGAAGTGTTTTTTGAGCATTCCTCAACTTTCCCAGTCTTTTGTTGACACTGTCCAAACTGGAACATGTTGCATGAATGAATGAGTGAATATTTGAAAAAAAAAAACAATAAAGTTTATCCGTTTGAACATTAAATGTCTTGTCTTTGTATGTATTCAACTGAATATTTGAAAAGGATTTGCAAATCATCATATTCTGTTTTTATTTATGTTTATGTCCCAGCTTCATTGGAATTGGGGTTGTACACAAACACGGTATATATAATAATACAAATATAGTGCATGAAAATCATCTCACTTTATCTGGCCTGAGGCAGCGGTAGATGATCATTTTCTGAAAGTCATTAAGTTTGTCACACCATGGACTTGGTAATGGAATGTTATATGGCTCCTTACTATCATAAATAGGCAGGAAACTCTTAGGTGTCTTGATGAAACTCTCCCTATATTCAAGACAGAGAAATGTAAAACCTGATGAGACTAACAAAAGATTACAAAAGGTATATTTTCTACAAAGAGATACAGACCTGAGGCCCTGCAGGCCAGGCAGATCACTGGCTCGACAGATCTCATCCCAGCTCTTCTCTTGAAGCCAGCTGGGATCAGGATTGGGCACATCATTCTGCAGACCCACACCACCTGTGAGCAGGAACATGAAATCCGAGTACTTAATCTCCTTCTTAGCCCTGATTGAAACAGAGAGACGGACAAAAACAGTTTAAAAAGGAAGCACTGTTGTCTCATTTTTCTAATAACATCAATTACTTTCATTCACAAAAAATGTTTACTCAAAGTTGCTGTGCTGACATACAAGAGCAGATTGCAGCAGAGAAGGAAGGAGAAGAGCAGTTTGTCCTTCTCAAAGAGAGAGCGACACACGTTGCAGTACAGATTGTAGGTAAAGTGGTCACTCAGCCATCTCAGTCTCTTCTCTAGAATCTTTGACTTGTTACTAAAACATACAGTGCATACTAATTAACATGTGCTGCATATACAGAATAAAAATATTTATAAACTCTGAAAAAGAACTCAAATAAATGAGTCTATCAGCATATATCCACTTACCTGTCCTGTATGGAGTTGATATATAGGTTGACAAACCAACTGAGTGAGTACTGATACATGGGGTCAATGTTAGCTAGATCTACAATGCTGAAAAACAGGATGGATGAGTGCTTGGCAATGGCTCTGTAGCCTTCTCTTGACTCTGCTATTTCAATTTCAGTCTTTTCTGCGATCTGAAACGTCACATAGATAAAATCAGTCACTGTCACAACACTGCACTGTCTTTATAAACTACTGTTTCATAGCTTCTGACCTGCTGTTTCAATGAGATCTCATTAGACATTATCTTTGCGGAGTCTAGGATCTGAATAGCAGTCTCATCCTCCAGTATATTCCCCTCTGAGGACTGTAATGTCTCCAGGATTTTGTCCTCAATCTCCTTCAGCTGTTTCTTATTTTCAGCAGATTGAAGAATGAGAGCATTCCTCTCCTCTTCCAACTCTGGCCTATAAAACAAATGTTAAGTAGACAATAATATTCAGGAATGTTAAGAAGAAAGGTTGTGATAGCATACAAGGCTCAGCCTTTTAAATAACACTGAATAACAATGTTGTCCCTTGCAATAGTATAACAGTTACTAATTAGCTATGCGCATTGCATTACTTTATATACTATACATAAGCAATACAGAAAAGCAAAGTGTGTATGTGTGCATAGCTGTTTTGCGCACTCATACAATTCGTGATCCTGATGTGTGCTTGTGTGTTTCACCTCTCTTTAGCTACCACAATGCCCAGCAGCTGGTCCTCCAAACCCTCTGGAGTGATCATGAAGTTAAGCAGGGACACTTTTGTCGCCAGCTCAGGAAGGTAATGAGGGTTTCTAAGCTTAGTAGTGATATAAAAGTGGAAATCACTGGAGTACGGAATCACATTCTCACCCAGCCTAATGCATTCCATACCTCCTAAATTTAGACAACAGGAAAACATAATAATGATTCAGTCAACAGCCTTTAACCCTGTACTACAAAGCTTGCTTTAGTATTTTAATAATAAATCATCAGAATAACAATTGAATGAATTGTAATCAGTCAATTTCACCCTAATCTCCACGCTGTACCTTGTTTAAATATCTGTTTGAGCAGTAAGGGTTCTAAAGAAGGGTCCAGCTCTTCTCCCACGTTCTCTAACAGCAGTGGAGTACCGAACTGGATGCAGTTCTCCAAGGTCGTCATATACCCTGCATCAGTGAGTTTTATCACTCTGAGATTGTTCTCTTTCTCTGAGTTTTTCACCCATTTGTTGGCTTGACCCTGTGGGTCAATCATCAAAGGCCTGCAAAGATATTTCAATATGCACTAACCCCAAAGCATCAAGAACAGATCCTTAAATAAGAAGGAAATCATTAAATATGAACAATTCCATGGTTTGCTCTGTGTTCATTAATGTGTATAGAATACCATCTTCTGGAGTTGGTCACTATGACCCCATTGTCAATGGAGAAGCTGTCAGTGGGTAGTCCAGAGATGTTCCAGGCCCTGATCTTGATAGGGTCACCAAGGGTCTTACTCAGTGAGAACTCATCTGAGGATGGGATCTCCTTGGACTGAACATAATCATATGCATCATTGCAGATATTTTGCTAGGATGGGTATTTGAACTGAACAATCAAATTTTTGAGACAGTATTATCTGACTGTGTAATAATGCAAATGGGCTTGTTTCTGTCCTTTTCTTTGTTAGGAACAATTTGGACAGTTAATTTTGGTGACTTTTCAGTGTCATTCACCTGATGCTTCTAGGTGATAGATAGTGCTGATCTGCATATTATCGGTGGGTGCCATACCTTACAGAGCTTAGTCCAGTCCTTAGTGCAATCCTGGCGGAAGCCTGCAGTGAAGGCTCCGAGATAAGCAATTACACCAGCAGATATCAGCACATCCCCTGTCAAATTATCATAGGTGTTCTGAAGGTCATCTGCAGCTTTAGACCATCTGAAGAACACAATATACAACTCAGATAATATCCAGATTAGAATTTCAAATGAAATGTCAAGTTCAAACTGAAATGTCTGTAAAGGAAATTAATTTTTTTTGTAGAAATATTAATCTGACCTAGTCTTTTCTCCTCCTAAGCCCCCAATAAGCTTTTCAGCTCTGTCAAGTTTCCGGGCACAAAGGTCCACCTGGAATTCAAGCTGATCTTTCTCCTTAGATTTCTCCTCAAATGTCTGCTGTAGGGAAGCCAAGCGATCCTCCACTTCTTTCAACTCTGCTCTCTTTTGATTCAGCAGGTCCATAGTAGCAGCCAGCGACTGCTGTGCCACAGCCAGATTAGCCTTCTTAGGAGCCACTTCCTATAAGAAGAACATTTACAGTTTTAAGGATTTTCCAGGGTTAAGTATCTTACTCCAAAAGGATATTTTCTTTAGAATACATAGAGGCAGTGAAGATCAAATATGTAATAAATTAGGGGATCCATTAATACACACCTTTGCCACTCTGTCATACTGCTCCATGGCCTTGATCCATTTGCACAGACCCTCAGCTGCAGAGGAAGCCTTGGCTACTTTGCTGGGGTCAAAGTCAGGGTTGGTCATATACTCACTACGGATTTTCTGCATGACTGGTGCCTGTCACAAAGTGATATTAGTGGTATCTATCACCAAAGAATGACAGTCATGGTCATACAGGTCTTTATGTTAAACTGTAAAATATACTTACAGGAATGTTGTCCTTGTCATATTCTTTTAGCTCCCTAAGGAAATTCATGTCACCCAGCATTTTCTTGCTGGGACCCCAATAGTCCTCTACCTGTGGATAAGGATGTTGATATGTAGTTAACAAAGTATCAGTACAGGTTAACAGTTTACATTGCTGAATCCATTTGTTCACCTTTTTTCCTTTTCCTGTGGGGTCTTGGATTTTCTCAGGCTTGACATCCTTCATTACACACACTGCTGCCATCACAAGCTTCACTCCAGATGGAGGGTTGTTCATAGATTTTACAATTGTAATGTCAGCAGGCTAAATGGGAAAAAAAAAGTTTTCCAGTACATAAGAACAATTTTAATGATTTTCTGAGTTTTGAATTTCAGACAGATAGTGTGTTGAGGTCTCACAGGACTCTGACTCTAATACCTTCAGAGTGTCAAGAGCAGAGAGAGCAGCCTCCAGAGCAGGGATGGCCTCAGCAAGGTCACTCTCACACTCATTCTTCAGAGCCTGTGCTTCATTTGCTTTCTGAGTAGCTCTCTCCTCATCCTCACGTACAAATTTACTCTTAGCCTCCACTTTCACTGACTCACTCGTTATCTCCTGTAACACAGCAACATTTTAACATGTAGAGGATTTTATGACCAATTAGAAATAAGCAAAAAGCACATAAAGCACCCTCTTAGAAACAGGGACGATATCTTGGCTTATCTAGTATTTTCACCTTCATTATACTGGTGTTCTCAATCTTGGCCTGTTCCAGTTTGGGCTGAAGATCTACAAGCTCTGTCTTCATTTCACCCACCTAAAAATACAAATAGTCACTAATTTTGTTTATAGCAAAACAATAACAATACTAAAGTAACTAAAATGAGTTCTAAATTTGAAAATAATATTTAACCTTAAAAAGTCAAACACAATAAAAAATACCTGAGACTCAGCAAAAGCCAGTTTTTCCAGCCCATTAGTATACCTCTTCTTTGCCTTCATTACAGTGTCCCGTTTTTGAGTTAGGAGCTGCCTAAATGCAGCTATCAGTTCCAAGTAGGATGTAGGAGTTACATAATTATGGCGACCAAGCTCAGACAGAAACCTTGAAATATCATAAATTGATTAAATGTGTGTAGCACTAGATTCATGTAAAGATTGATGACCTGTTTAAATGATATATTAGGTTTTACATACTTTTTGGACAGATCAGCAGCAGAAGTATGGAAAGTCTTGCAGACTAATGGAACTTCTAGCCTTTCATGATCACTCATCTCTAAGGTCTCTAAAAATCTGTTGGCAACTCGCTCCAATGCCTCTTCTGGCCATGGCTATAAGGAACAAACTTGCATATCAAAAGGATATCTACTAACATACAGTATATAAACTACTCGTCCATACTCTGCTGCATTCACTACGTTTCATTGACTCTAAAACATTTTTTTTTTCAATTTTCTTACCTGGAACCAGTTGACTGTGCAGCAGTTGATAAGAGATGGGAGTTGTCTCAGGCGGTTTCTAAAGGCATCTCCAATAGGGCTGAAAGCCACCACAATGTGCAAGTTCTCTCTGCAACGGTTTACAAAGTAGGCAAACAGAGCCAGAGGACTAAGCTCTACATTCTTATTACCAGCCTGGAGTATGGGCCGCACTGCCTAAGATGCACAAAAAAGTGAGCAGGAATTCATTACACTGAGAATCATATCCCATTAATTAAAAAGTAGAACTCTTCCATCGCAGGCATTGAATGTCAGTACTTAATATTTTTTATATAGTACCTCCATAATCTCTTGCTTCTCGTCCACAGTAAATATGTTAGGAACCTCGCCAGTGTTTAACAGACTATCCACGTCTTCTAAAAAGGCCTCCTCTTTTATCTGAGCATCTGTAAGCAAGAACACTGTCTTCTGGCCCTTCACACCTGCTTTCTTCAGCAAAAGCTGAGAATGGGGCAAACAGATCATATTTAATGGTGCACCTAATTTTTTGTTGCTTTACATGGATGCACCTTACTCGAAAGAAATTACATAGTACCTTGAGGTCATCTCTCCATTCATTCATGCCATAGTTCTTGGAAATCTCAGGCTGGAACAGAGTCATGCCAGCCATGAAGGTGGCCAGCTTAGTGATGGACTGACGGCCACTTCCACCAAGTCCCACCAGCAGAGCGTTTCCTCCAGGCTGCTTCAGCACACGACTGATCCTGGACAAGTGCTCTAAGACATAGCTGCCACACACAATACAGCTCTTTGAATAAAATTTTAATAAAACTCCATAAGAATACCTTAAATAGAGATGGATGTAGATTTGAATATGCATCATACTTTTGCATATTTTAAGAGTTTATTAACAAAATCCACCATAAGGAAGTCTCTCAGTACAGGAAATGTGTAGAAAATCTTGTCTTTAGTAACTGCCAATAAGATACAGACAGGAATGCAGATGCAATAGACACATATTAGTCTATTTCTACATTTCTAGCATATTTATAAATTTTTTACTAAAAGAGGAATAATATTAAACACATTCCATGATCATCTGCTTGGCTTAATTTCTTTAATAAATATAAAATATTGTTATATGACCTACATCTCTGTCATCATCAGAATTCACAAGTACATGTGTGGTGTACTTAAATATTGTCATAAATATTATATCATATGATATAATTATATCATAAATATTGTTCCTATTGCTCACAATAATATTTTAAATAGTAGGTACCGAAAAATGACCAGGTTCATATGGTTCTTGTGTGTCTGGTTGTACTCTGCCAAACAGGACTCCACCACCTGACTGAAGCTCTCCATGCTGAGAACCTCTGCATATAGCCTCTCACTGGGATCCACATCAGGAGCCATGTAGTCTCCAAATAACAAGCTCCTCATGTCCTCTTCACACAGCTAGGGTGCATTAATGGCATTTACAACATCAGTTAATAGTTTGCAATAATAATAATAACCTGCTCCCAAATCTCCTACTTGGTACTTACAGATTTTTGATCAGATTTGAGGTGCTCAAAGACTGTGTCAAAGTTTTCCTTAAAATGTTCCTTTACAATGGCTTTCATTTGTCCATAGAGCCAAGCTTGGTCCTGGTCATCCACCAGGCGATCGTAAAAGACTCTGAATACCTCGTGAACAAACAGGCGAATCAAGGTGTGCTTGCTCTCCAGCGATTCCTTCTTTAGCAGCAGGCAGCCCTGTACTACCCGTGAGAAATCTCTCAGGTTGAACGTGTAATGAGATTTTGCAGGGGTGGGAAGAAGGTTTTGCATTGCTTTTTTATAAACCTGTTCATATGACAGAAACAAAACAGAGAGTACTATTATGTTTTATGAACTAAATGGATCATTCTCACTTGCAAAAGTACAGACAGAATGTCAAATGACTGTACAGATTTTGGTTTACCTCCAAGGTAGCAGACACTATCTGGTTGCCTATGGTTAAGCACTCAGGTGGGAAACCATTGTTACGGAAGTAAAAGTTAACAACAGTAGAGAATATTTGTGACATGGTGTCATCACTGAATGCATTAATACTACAAATGTTGAAGTGGCGCAGGAAACGAGGGGTCACTGCATTCCTCCCACCACCAGGGGGACCCATAGCTGCAATCAGTTGCAGATCAACCAAACCAATTTTGGAAGTGTCTTTTAGATCATACCTGAAAGATCAACACACTTTTAACATACCAAACCTTTGTTTTAGAAAATAATAATAGATAACTTCCTAACTAAAACATACCAGTTCCCATGATCAAAATACTGACGAAGCAGCTCAATAGGAGGCTGTGCACCAAACACTTCCATTGCAGGCATGTTCATATCGTCCACAAAAATAATGCATTTTTTTCCCATTGGAGGTCCAAATACTCCTTTTCTTCTCTTATCCAACCTGGACATAATTATGTTCTAAAAAGGAGAGGAGGAAATGGTGCTCCACTTATATTATTAAAATGGCAACCAACATGGTAAGACTGTCTTGTTTTTAAGAAGATTATCCTTGCAGTTACCTGAGTCTGGTTAGCAGTAGTGCGAGCTGAAAAGTTAACAAAGAATGGAAGGTAGCGGTCCTTGTCTAGATTGTTCATTAGTTTCTCCTTCACATAAACAGACTTTCCAGTGCCAGTGGGACCAACAAAAAGAAGCGGTCTACACCATGTAAACACAGAAAAGCAAATGATAAAAGGATTAATTTTAAGCAGAAATGCAAATTATTAAAAATTAGCAAGTCAGAAAAATATACTGCAGCTTTAAATATATAATGTGAAAATTGAATACACAGTGCAATATATTTTATATATTTATAATATAAGTGTTACATATAAAGCATACGATCTACAATAAGTTTAATACTTACATTCCATAATTAATACAGAGGTCCATTAGGAAGGTGTAGCGCACTGTGTCAATTGTAGGGACAATGATGTCCTGCACTTTGGTGTTCTTGTCCCACGATTTTACATTCTTTATTGATTCTTTCCAATGAACCCAACGACCCTTCCCTTTGAACTGTAAATTGGAACAAAAAACTCATGAGCCAGGGTGCATTTTCTCAAAGAGACTTTGAGCTGTTTCAGAGCAATATTAAAGACACCTTAATCACAATACACACCTCATAAGAATAGTCATAAACAAGACCCTTTGTATCAAAAGGGCATTCCCATTTTGAGACAGCAGCAGGAATGGGGTGCTTGTCTGAATTTCCCGTTAGGATCTCCCTCAGAAAGGTATCGAATCTTTCACGACTGTCACCATCACAGCATCCACCAACAGACCACACCAAAGAAAAGGCAAAGGCGGCCTATATAAACAGTTTACAGGAAGCAAGATACAATAAATAAATATATATACAGTTAGGTCTTTGGACACAGACACAGTTTTTCTAATTTTGCCTCTGTACACCTCCATAATGGATTTGAAAGGAAGCAATCAAGATGTGAAGTGTAGCCTTTCAGCTTTCATTCAGAAATAATTGCAGTAGCCATTTAGGAATTACAGCCATTTCTACATAACACCCACCCCTTCACAGACTCAAAAATAACTGGACAAACTAACAACTATAAACATATGGATTATTTTTAATACTTGGATAGAAATCCATCACAGTCAATGAGTACCTTAAGTCTGAGAACCCATGGACATTACCAGATGCAGGTTCCTCCCTTGAAATGATTTGCCAGCCCTTTACTGCTGCTGCCTTCAACTGATGCCTGATTGTGAATCTTTCTGCCTTCAGTTTTGTCTTCAGTTAGTGAAAAGCATGCTCAGTTGGGTGGAGGTCAGGTGACTGACTCTGCCTTTTAAACAAATTCCATTTCTCCCCTTAAGAAGCTCTCAGATTGCTTGTGTGGTACGTTTTGGCTCGTTATCCATCTGTATTATAAAGCAAATCCTATCGGTTTTGCGCCAAATAGAAAGTATATCTCTATACACAGAACTGATTCTGCTACTTCTATCAACAGTCACATCGTCAGTGAACCCCAGTGACCCAATTCCAACCATGTCCATGCCATAACTCTGCCTCCTCCCTGTTTGACAGATGTTATAGTTTTCTTTGGATCATGAGCCCTTCCTTTCTTTCTCCATAACCTTTGAAAACTGCATAAAAGGCTGTAATTCCTAAACGGTTAATGCAATTTTTTTTGTTAAGCAACTTGAATAAAAACTGAAAGTCTACACATCACTCTTGATTGCTTCATTTCAAATCCATTGTGGTGGTGTACAGAGGCAGAGGAATTACAAAAACTGCATCGCTGTCCAAATACTTCTGGACCTGTCTGTACAAATTGATATAAAGGCAATCAAATATAACATCAGATAAAATAGCAACATTCAGATAGCTTTGGAAAACAGCAGGTGACAGTTTGGAATCTTGTTTTGCCTGAGTCACATTTACAAATGATTTTGTACTTTTGAGCACTTGCCATGATCCATGCACGAATATTCTTGTTTGCAGGTTCTTCATTTACAGGTTCCGTAAGAAGCATTTCAAAGAGTCGTGTGAGAGATATAACAGTGTTACTGTTACTGGTGGAGACAACCTCCTGTAACAGAAACAGATGATCAGGGCTGGTTTACTGAGCAATATTTTAATAATAATTTAATAATTTAATAATCACATTCTAAAAAATATATATAATTTTAGTGAAATTCTTCAAATGAAAGAATCAATGGTTGGTAAATATACACATACCTTACAGTTTTTTCTTAACATTTGGTGTGCTGGAGGGATCAACCAATTGAACAGCTCCAGCAGCAGTGTTGAATTCTCCTGGCTCTGAAGAGGCTGAGGTAGAGTCTTTAACCAGGATGACACCAGAGGAAGCCATCCCAGCTGAGATGGCTCCATGTAGATCATTCCGCAACGACTCACTGTGGCTGGCTAGAACAGAAGCTCAATATTGCACTAAGCAGTGTAACAGTATACCCCAACCTGGTCAGCAAATCCTGTTAATGAACCTTTACAACTTAGATTAATTTTTATGCAGTATATAAGACAATACAGTTCCAGTAGTGGTCAAAAGATCAGAAGTATCTTACTGAGGCCTGTGATAGGTCCATCGCCTCAAAAATCAGACTCATTTGATTGGACATCTGGATAATTTCTCCACTCATGAGACACAGCTGCAAGAGAAATATTAATTTGTCACCTGATCATATAGTTAAGCAACAGACCGGATAATATATAGAGGATTTCTAGTTACTACGATCAATATTTTAAATGCACCAATTATATAATAATATATACACCATTAAACTAATTGCAATTCAATATCTATATCTGTTATGAAATTAAATGTAGATCAAAAACTTACCTTTTTGTTGTCATCCAGCACAGTGTTCATGCTCTCAATCCAAAGTGTGTCAATTGGTCCATCGAACACCACCCACTTCCTGTCTGGGGTCTGAGCTGAGGCAAACTCCCGAAACGTATTTGCCACAATCCCATCATTCCACTGAAAAGGAAAGAACAGTTATAGAAGACACATTCAAGAGTTAAACCAATCTAGCAGATGGATACCCACCTCATGAGACACTGGGTCGAACTGACCAAAAAGCTGGCCCATTGTAATGGATTTAGGGTTGACGGTGAGATATTGGACTTTCTCCTCTTCGTTGTAGCCCCTCTCATTCATAAGTGTGAGGGTGTCAGCTAAAACATGGAGCACTTTGGTTTTGCCAGCAAAAGGTTCACCAACAAGCATGAACCTAAAAAAGCAGAATATTGTCACTGTGTCATAGTCAGAATTTTGTTTTCATCCTACTGTACAGGTCTGTATTAAATGATAGCTACAAGTGTTACAGCATGAACGTTATCACATCATTTCTTAAGAGCTGTTGGTGTTCAAGCACTTGGCTGCATCTACCTGGACTATTATGCCTTTGGTCTAGTTAACTCTTGGTCATGGATCATAAATATATAGCTGGAAGTTAAATTTGGGTGAATCTAAATTGAGCATATTTGCTGCATTGTGAAACAATGTATACCTACCCATGGCGTACAATCATCATCTCGTAAGTCTGTATAATTTTATCCAGGAAAACTTTCACAGGTTGGACATTGTGTTTTATACAGCATTCATGAGTACAAGTGAGAAGGAGCTAATGAAACAGAAGAAATCATTTCAAAAAGGTAAGACGTAGAAATATCATGATTCAAAGAAAAGACCCATAAATACTCACCTGATAGTCAGCTGTGGGCAGAGAGACTCCAGGAAAGAGGTCACTGATAATTCCATTAAACAGAGGGATATCATGGGAGAGAAACTTGGGCTCATTCACATCCTTGATGGAACGTAGAAGCTAACCAGTAAAAACAGCACATGAGTCTTGACCCAAATAACAGAGTTTAATATTTCTAATACATCAAGACACACTATACTTATTGTCCCTTACAAGAACATCTTCATTTTCATTTGGAAATTTGAGTTTGAGGTTTCCTGCTGCCACTAGTACTGCTTTAACAGCTCTCATTCCATAATCATAGTGGAACTGGGAGGACAACTGCTCAGAGCACAACCTGTAGGTCATTACTATCTTCACTGAAAGTGGTTTGGCATTCAAAAAGCCATAAGAATACAGGGAGATCTCTGCGATCAGAGCATAGTTGGGTACCATCATTGCCACTGTTCTAAACAAAACCTAAAAAAAAACACAGGAGAAATATAATAGCATTTAACCAGAAAAAATAGTAAGCCAGAAAAAGAAATTAATCACAAAAACCAGCCAAATTCTCACTTTAAGGTTATCAGGAAGCTCTGATCTTCCTGCATATCCAGGGTTCATGGTGATGGCTACAAAGCAGTTGGGATTGAGGTGAAGCTCTGTACCCTCAAAATCAAAAATCTCCAGCTTCGCCTCAATCGCTCTCTGAATACACAAGATCTGCTGAGCCACCACAGAAAGCACCTCCAGCTCAATACGGTTAAATTCATCAAAGCATGCCCATGCCCCAGAGGATGCCAGGCCCTTAAAGAACTGCGTCAGGTAACAAAAAATGAGTCAAATTAAAGTAGATAATATTACAGTAGTCAGAGTAAAAGAAATATTCCTTTCTTCAGATTCAGCCTAAAAGCAGCTCATTCAGTCCTAGAGCTGCTCTACTTACCTTCCCCATGGCTAGGTAGTCAAGTCCATCAGAGCAGTTGAACACTACACACTGCACAGCAAGGGCTTTGGCCAAGTCTTTAGTGGTCTCTGTCTTTCCTGTTCCTGCAGGGCCTTCAGGAGCACCACCTAAATTCAGATAAAATGCTCCAATCTGCAATGGAGATATGAAAGTCACATGAGTCATTAAAAAAGAATTAAAAATTAAAAAAGACTAGATAATTGCAAAGAATGGTTGGTGTTAGAGTTTTGGTTTACCAATGTTCGGTAGCATCGGTCTGTTAAAGGTGTGATGACCAAACGAGGCGAATTTCCCAAATACTCATAAGCATACTTGACATCACAATTTATGATGCAGACACGGACATTTTCATTTTTCCAGTAGTAACGCAGCTGTGCTAACCACTGGAAATCTGTCTCACAAGAAACACCTGAGAAAAACAAGTAAAATACATAAGAATCATAAGAATATTACAAAGAATGAAACAGTAAGGACAAATGACATTTAAGTAAATAACAATTACAAAGTAATGCCAGCATATAGCCGATACACTATAAAACCCACAAGTTGATTATTTTTAACAACACAGTGTATAATAAATTATCTATGAGAATCAACTTAATTAATGAATTAATCTAAACAACCTTTCTGGATCATTTCCATTACAACATCACGAGCATGCACGTCTATAGTGACCAGGGCTCCTAAAGTAGTACGAGTCTGTTTAGGCAGTTTTCCCCTGACTAGCTCCACGATGTCATTCAGCTGGCTCTGCATCTGATCATAATAGTTTTTCAGACCCTGCCAACAAAAATAATAAGAAACACTATTTTAACAACTGTTTTGTAAAAAATGCTGTTGTAATTACTGTGTGTGACACTATAAGCATTACATTAATTCCACTCCTGATTGCTTCATGCACTTCTAGGGTCCAGTATATTTGAGAGGTACAGAGCACCACCTGGCCAGGCCAGTCACAAACCCACTGACTCCTCTTGGACTCTGGGTAAGCCTGCAATATAAACAGGTAAGAAATTAAGCCTTAAATAACTGCGAAAGGTAATATCACTAAAATGTGCTTTATATATCATTGCTGTCCAAAAAAAACACTTACATCCATTTTTTTCTATTTTAATTTTTCATCATTCGAACACAGCAGCTGCCCTTAATGTTGTCTGACCTTTTCATGAAAAACAGACCAACATAAATGACCCAAAATGGCTTAGAATTATAAGTATTATATCATAATACTTACATTAAAATTAAAGAACATTTTTGCCTTATACTGTAAATCTGCAATTTTTGGACATACTTGTTTTTTTTGGACACCAACAATATACCACAAGATATATGTTTTGGACAGTTTTGGAACAGCGGGCTGTTTTTGCTGACATTCTGATGTATTGTCTCGCACTCATCTTTTGAACCCAAACCCAGATGTCTTCAGTGTATAGCAAAAACAAAATTGGCCTTGCCATTCCAATACTTTCAAAGGAGACTGTATAAACATGTGTATATGTCACAGAGCCAGCACTACTGCTTGCATACTGTATGAGAGTGATAACCGAATAAAAGTGAATGATAACAGAATTCACCACATTTTAAAATCTTACCAGTCTGGCACAGTTAATTATGTGCCTAACACTACGCAGCATCATATCCTCCACCTGCACAAGCCACTTCTCCACCGCTCCCCGTGCCTCTGTAGTGGAGATCAGCTGAATCAGGTCCACGCGCTCACCCTCACTACTGTACATGGCCTGGATGTCTAAGTTAGGCAGGAAATCCAGTTTGGCGATGCCTTCAAAGCACTTCTTCAGGTGAGGCTGTACACGTAGAGGGTCCTTGGTTTCAGAGAGGATCTCCAGCATCTCATCATTTGACAGGAAGAAAAAACTGTGAAATAGAAAGATTTGGAAATATAATGGTACAATTAAGGGTACTGAATGTACTGTCAGTAGAGTTAAAAAGTAATATGGGTGAAATAACGCAGTTTTCCTGAAAATTAAAATAGTCAAAATAACACCACAGGCTACCGTGGAAAGAATAGTCTTTTCTTCTCAAGGTAAGCATTCAGTCCCTTCATAATTTTTTCCAGAAGGTTATTTGAGTCCTGAAGATTCTCAAGTAATCTGGGGAGTGAAGTTGCTGGTAAAACCTGCAACACACAGTATCAGAGTGCTTGAGGTCAAAACAGCTTTAGAAATGCATGACTATGACTAAAACTGATTGGTGTTACGAGTTTTGGGGTGAGACCAGCATGCTATCATTACCTTTGGGTCTTTCACACAGTGTCTCATAATTTCCTTCCAGTTTTTGTCCACGATCTGAAATAGACGTCCCTCTTCAGGCATCTGCTGCATGATGTCCTGTGAGCTGAAGATAGGCTCCAAGTACAGCCACTGGGCCTGTACCTTCAGCCACTCATCAATGGTGTCCTGGATATGGAGTAAACGTTCCTCCCAGACCTAAGCAACAACCGTGATCAATAATTTTTATTAGTAGTGCGTAGGATCCAGATATTGACAATTCAGAAGACTTAAAAAAAAAAAAATCATTATTATTTTAAATCCACAATAGCAGGGCTCCAGACTGCAACCAAAATGGTTGCATATGCAACCTTTTTTATTTTTTGAAGAGTGTGTGAGTTAAAAATTAATGTGGTCACATTTGTGTGGTGCATTAAGAACAGGTGCCCTATACACAATGAGTGAGGCACGTAGCAGCACGGCATGGGATTCACGTTCTCCAAAGTCAAGGACACGGGGAACCGATGATTTGTTCCACAGACCATTCGCACGCTAATTGGCTGAATCAGACGCTGCTCATTAATAATGCAGAAATACAAAGTAGCCACCGGTGAGACATGAAAAGCTAAATAAAGACAGATGAGGTAGATGTGTGGTACTGTGAGGAATGAAGATAACTTACAGCTAACTTTCAGCTCAAATATAAATTTATAAATTAAATTAAATCTTGACATGATTTTATCACAAACAAATGAAAGCTAAAATCATTACAATGGCAAACTTAAAAAACATTAATAAAATTAAATGAAATTAAAAATTATTTATTATTATTATTATTATTATTATTAATACTACTACTACTAATAATAATAATAAAGCCACTAGACATTTTTATAAACTGCTTTATAGTTTCCTCAACTCATATTCTTGTTTTTCTATTACAAGCTAGTTCGTCTGTATTTAATTATTTTTTTATGTCTACATTTATATATTCTTTTTATTACTGCTGAATGTTATTAGCATTTTGAGCTGCATGATTGTATCTCACCTATATTTAAAATTCCAGGCTGTAAATGAATTCATTTATTAATTAAAAAAAAACAATTAAAAAGCTGTGATCAAAGAAAGTTGTTAGCACTGGTGCTACCAGTGGAAAAGTTAGTCTGGTGCCCTGAATAGTCACACACCTCGCACCAACACATAAAGCAAAATAATTTTAATATAAAAAAATGCACTGAGAGTACTAAAAGAGCCAAATTACCTTGACCTCTGCCTCAAAAGGTTTGATAAAAGGGGAACCCCTCATGGTCTGGGTTTTCACTATCTGGTCATCCAACATGGTCTGAATTTCATCCACTGCAGAAAGGATAGACACACCAGTCTCCCTATATGGATGATGATGGAATGACACTTCACCCCAGCCCTCTACCATATTCTGCATGGCCTTCTCCATAGAGAATTCCTGTAGATATCGAGAATATGTTGTGTTAAAAGACCTGGCAGTGAGAGAAACATTTTAAAAGGCAATGCCAGGTTATGGACTTTAATGTCTCACTTTGCTGGCAGCTGTACTGATGATCTCAAACTGTTCCATGTAAGGGGCAAGGTTATGTTTAAGGACTTTACGTAGTGTGGTGCCTGAGTTGGGCATCATGTCATAGTTCACAATCTCTGACATCTGTTCCCAGTGTCGAACCCTCAGTCCAGGATTACACAGAATGGACACTGTTGGGATGAACTCCTGTAAATAGAAAAGGATCAAAAATTGTGAATGTGCAATCCTATGAGATGCTGTTAGAATAAATCTTAAAAACGAGGGATAGTTCTTTAAGACAAGAAAGAATCAGGTGCAACAAAATAGAGTATCACAATTTAAATTACAATACAGAATGTGGAAATGAATTATATTTGGGTGTACCTTGAATTCTTTCATTTGCTCTATGACTCTGCTGCAGACCGCAACAATAGCATTCTCCTGTTTGTCTTCATCTCCTCCAGGCCGTCTCTTTACTGCAGACAAGTTCTCCCGCTCTTGTTCAGCCTTCTTCTGTTTCTGCTGGAAAAGCTTTAGACTCTTGTAGATTTCTTGCAAAAAACCATCCACATCTACCTCCATCTTTTCACCATTCAACTCTAAGAAGGAACCATCCATCCATCTGAACATGATCAGAGATAGAACAGACACACATAAAGTAGGTATGAATTGAGTTAGACAAAGTAATTCAGTCTGTAACAATCTCAACATCAAAAGACATACACAGCACTGCATCATGTTAAAGGAGACATATGAAAAAAATAAATTTTCATCTTTAGATACAGTCAGCTCTCTGGAATGCTTTTCGACCCTCAAACTTGAAAACATGTAAACCTAGTCAGTTCATTTTTTTGTTTTGTTTATTTCACATGAGTCTTGGATGCACCAGCATTGAGTTGAAGTTAAGAAAAAGTGGTAGCTCAGTGGTTAAGACTACAGATCAGAAGGTCATGAGTTCAAATCCTAGCAACACCAAGCTGCCACTGTTGGGCCCCTCAGCAAGGCCCCTAATCCTCAACTGCTCAGTTGTATAAATGAGATAAATATAAGCCACTCTGGATAAGGGTGCCTACCAAATGCCATGAATACGAAAATATATGGGAAATGCACTGCTGTGGGCTGGTTAGTTATAGACCATCACTACATCAGCTCACAAAGGACAGAGCAGCTGAGTGGATAAAGTTTATTTTTGATAGCAATGTCCCAAAATCCACTCTGAAAAAACCTGCACATGTGCTTAAAAATTCATACAATCACTTGTTACAATTATTTTCTACCATGTAAGTAATTAAATTTGTGTAAGCCAACTGCATTACTTGAGCATCTAGCAGCAATTATAGCATAACTATTGAGATTCAAAGTAACTGGAGACAAAACTTGTTTCCATGTAGATCATATACCCTTGAATATGAAAACGACTCACTAAAATCGGTTGAGAAATGTAAATATTATGGCACTTTTTGTCCAGAAAAAAAAACCAGCCAGTCTTAGCTTGTCCAAAACAGCGGACATGTTGGCCAACATGTTGACTTCACGCCCATCGGCCAATGCAGCATCTATGTAACATGCCTATAGGCCCACCCAGCCGCAGATGGGGCAGGGGCTCATTATCATGTAAAGCAACAGGTGCTGAAACCAAGCATTTGGAACAAGCTAGTTTTTTGATCAAATAATGTCTTAACTTGTGGGAAAATGGTATACTACGTCCCCTTTAATAAGAAGGCTGAAGAATATACAATATACCGAGGATTGACCAAACCTTTTCTCAGTTTGCTGCCATTTTAGTACAAGTGTAAACAGCTTCTGATATGGTTCAATGTTCTCTTTGATCACATCAACCACTGGATAAACAGTTAGGTCCCAGTTGTACAGAGCCTCCTCTTTGTTGATGAAGACAATTGAGTCCTCGACATTCTGAAGCCTCATCTGTACTGCTGTTACATCTTTCACGTACTGAACAAGAAGAATGGGGCAAATGTTGTCATTGAAATTTAGGTAGAAATTAATTCTGATGATAATTAGAAAGCCTCATTTGTAGGAGATGTTGTGATGTTTTTTTTACCTGTTGCATCATATCCAGTTCTGAGCATTCTGCAAACTCCTTAGTTCTGTGGCCAAGTTTCTCCAGCTCTAGAATCAGCTTCTCCTTCCTGCCCAACAGTTCCTGCTCTCCTTTCTGCTTGGCTTTTTCTAACACCTATACCACAGAACCAAAACTTCTACAGGCGGGATACAATTCAATTCAATTCAATTCAATTCAATTTTATTTCTAAAGCGCTTTTAACAAAGGACATTGCCTCAAAGCAGCTTTACAAAGACAAGACATCAACAGCTATCCCTAATGAGCAAGCCAGTGGCGACGGCGATGGTGGCAAGGAAAAACTCCCTCAAATGATAAGAGGAAGAAACCTTGAGAGGAACCAGACTCAATCTCAAAGAATTACATTTATCTTTCATTAAATCTAAATATCTATGACCAAATCTGAATGAGTAAAATGCAAACGTTACCTCAGCACTGAGCTCAAAATATGGATTAATATTTTGTGGCCACAGTAGTACTGCTGAATGAAGCTCCAAGTCTTCTGCATCAAATATGTGTACATGTAGTAGATAATTTAATCTACGATGTATTTCCTAGAAGAAATATTGATTATGCCTGTTATTATTTTTGCATTTGTACACTGTGTAGATAACAATAAGATGCTAAGAGCTCACCGTTATCTTACTGCTGAGCTCTTCTAGTCCTTTGGTTTTTGCATGAGCGATATACTCGATCATTTCAATCATGTCTTCTGTTGTCTTTGGTTGTTTTATAGCCTTGTCCCGAATGGTCTCAAAGTCTTTACAGATTCTTTTTAAAAAATCAATACAAAACAAATTATACATCAAAGACTTTCTAATAAACTCAATATAAAAACTGATCAATTAAATTGAAGTCTAGGGAGTATTACTGAAGGCATTGTTCACGATGTTTGCTGAAGAGTCGTGCCACAAGGTTTTGAGCAAAAGTCTGTGCTTTCTTCGCCAGCCCTTGTTTGATTTCCTTGCAGTCTAAGCGGATCATATCAAAATAAGCCACTGATGGGAGGCCGGAGATCTCTTTAGAAAGAGCACGGAACACCTCTACTTGCTGAGATAAAACATCACAATCAGATACACAACAACACATTACACATTAACATGACATGTTAAATGGTGAAATTTACCTCAGTATATTCATCAAAACTGTGCTCCTCCTCCATAAAGGTCTCTACCAGTTTCTGTGCACTCCCATTGACAAGCCAATCATAGCTGTCAACTACAGAAAATACAAGTTTAGGTAAATGGACAAGCATGTCCTCATGAACCACCCTGGTAATTCACAGAAGTTCTGTGAATCTGTGCTATTATGCTTAAGATTTTTTTTTAAAAATGTGAGAAGCTTACAGTAATGCTGAAAGTGTTTTGCAGGTGCCTCTAGGTTTTCACGGACAGCATTCCTCACTGTAGTCTGTGCCGATATGACAATATGGTCTGCCAGTTTAGCATCAACCACTGAACTGTTGGCCTTATCTAGCCAGGACTGAACAGTAGGGACTTTCTGTGGAATGGTCAGATCTGTTAAATATCACCATTCTTATATGACGAAGGCAGACTTTGGAGAGCAGAACAGAAAAATATGTGTGTTGTGAAAATACGCCATATCAGATTTGTTCATTGGGAAATTCACTCAACTAATATGTAATTTATTGCTATTAATATCATGAGGGTGAATCAAATAAAAACCTTAAAAAAACTAGAATTGATTCAAACTGCTTTTTAGAGAAATCAGGACACTTATTAAGCCCTAGGGCATTGAACAAAATGGGGATCATGTAGAAAGGTGAAACACTTTTGTGGCATTTATTTGCAATAAACAATATGAAATACAAACTACATTTCCAGAAAAGGTGGGACACTTTCTAAAAATGCAATAAAACTGAAATCTGTAATTTGCTAATTCACTTGAAGCTTTATTTAACAGACAAAAGGACAAAGAAAAGATTTTCAGTGTTTTCAGTGACATAATTGTATTTGTTAAATATAAATACATTTAGGAATTGATTCTTGCGACACATTCAAAAGAAGATGGGAATTCACTGGCATTTCTGTGCAAAATTACTATATGGCTTCCTCTTTGAATAATACAGTTTCAGGTTGCATTTCTTGATGCAGCTGTGCAATGTGTTAAGTGACAATGATTTTCAAAGTACTCCTAAAACCCATGTGACTCTGTCCATCATGCTAGCATGATGATTTCTCAAACCATACTGCCTGGCTGCACAATGGTCATGCAAAATCATCAGTGGTTTCCGCCCTTGGTCTTTACACTTTCAGATGACCCCTGACTCCCTGAATCTTTTCATGATATTCTGAACTTTAGATTTTGACATACCAAAGATTTTGCACTGACACATTGTCTTTGAACTGACTGACAATTCTCTTATGCTTGCAAAGACTAAGCCCTTTATGGATGCTCCATTTATGCTCAATCTTGATGAGCTCACCTGTTACCAGTTTAATTGTGGAACCTTCCAGAACAGTCGTACTTGTTACCTTTTCAGTCTTATTTTGCCTCTGTCCCAACTTTTTTGGAGTGTGTTGCAGGCATCACATCCTATTGTTTTTTTATATTTACAAAATACCATTACGTTTTCGTTAAAAATACTGAAAATTAATTTTTTGTAGTTTTATCAGTTAAATAAAAGTATCAAGCAATTTAACAAATCAGTTTTTGTCATTATTTTTCCAGTATGTATTTTTCCAGTGTCCAAACCAGTGTCCAAACTTTTCCGGAAATGGGGCTTGTAATAAATTTTTTAGTCATTTCCCTTGTAAATACACTGTTGAAACTATGTAAGGCAGTAAAGATAATTAAACCATAGCCTTTCCACACCTGTAAAGTATTGATGATTGAGTTTAGAATTTCTAACACAGTCTCCTCCAGATCCTGAAAGCTGGGATAGAAGTCCATCTTCTCATTATCAAAGGTCAGGTCCATCATGAAGAGAGGAAGCTTGTGCTTGTTGAGGGGTCTAAACAGACTGACAAATGCCTCCACACTTCTCTCAATCAGAGCCTTCAGCTACAAATGGAGAATAATCTGAACCAATATATCTTCTAGGTCTTATCAGTACTGAGTAATTAACAACATTTTTGATGGCATCCTAGACTCACCTGATTGGACAGAAGTGTTGAAGCACAGTTATAAAAGGCATCCAACTTCTCTGCTCTGATACTTTGCACTGTGTTCTTGCTGGTAAGCAAGTGAATAACCTTTGGAAACCAGGTGTTCATGAGCTTCTCCTCGATTTTCTTACACTCCACAGATACTTTGTTCTTTAAGCTGTAACTCTCCACGGGCCCTGTGGACCTTCACATCACAAACAGAGTTGAAAAGTAAACAAATGGACACCTGAAAAAAACTAGCAGAATTCTTCAATAAATAAGATGCTCAAAATGCAAAGACTGCATAAATTAGTAGGTTTGAAATGACACATTCCTACTTTACAAAAAAAAAACCTGACTGGCTGACTGGTCAAATGCCTCAAAAAAGTGATGCCTTGTTATGTCTAATAAAGATGCTTTCTTTTTCAGTATTGAGAAAAGCCATGGAACTATTGTGAGGACTGTACCTATTTTCATTTGTATTTCCCAGACATAAGATAGCTGTTCTGCCTGAGTAGGATGCTCATATGATATGTCCCTTGACATATCAAAGCTGTCATTTTCCAGGACCACCAACCGACAGACTACTTCCTTTCTTAAAACTAACACCATGAAGTCTGGATTTGCAAGATTAAAATCTAAACCATTAGGCTCTCTCTCCCCTAACACCCTCCTCTCAATCCCTCTCTCACTCACTCACACCTTACACCCACATTTCAAGTGATTCGTAAATTTGCGGACAGGATTTGGAAGTTTTCCAATGCTTTATTCAGAGAACTTCAGGAACAACATAACTTTGATAGGTTATTAAATTTTGCTTTAAGAAAGCTTAACGTTTTCCACATGCACTAGCAGACGGTACATAAATCATCTTGCTATGACCTGCCATTTATGAAATATACAAATTCCTGTTTAATCAACAATCCATCATAGATCCACAGTACCATGGACTGAAATGGAAATAGAATTGAAAAGTTATGCTTTTCCAGGAGTCCATCAGTAGACACACACAATATCATACTGCATTTTAAATAATAATGTATAATGTCTTGTTCATCTTATAGCTTACTTAGAAAATGTTTACAGGTTCCTAACTGTATTACATAACACCGAACTAAGGATATCTTCATTTTCAGTAGTAATTTGGTTCACTGTTAGTCATTTTAATCTTAACATTGATCATGAAATTATCATTTCATTGGTGATTGCTCCAAAACTGTTTCTACAAACTTACTTGCATTCAAAAAACAGGTGTCTGTGCACTGCAAATGCTAGAATGCACGGGTCCTACCATTTACGTGAGATCTCATGCTAACTGACCTTCAACCCCATAATTTAATTCTCATTACTTCTGGTGAATTGAGAGAAATGAGTCACATGTAAGTTGGTTACAATTTCTTCAAGCCAGCCCAACAAAGGGATTTGCATAGTCCTTGCATAGAAAACATGAGTGAAAGTCAGCTTCTTCTGCATTAAACCCCACCTAGCCAGAGCATGTTTAAATACTAAGGGACACAGGCACATTAGAGCTGCACAAAAAATGTAATGAGACAGAAAATTATAAGGTAAGTGCTCTATTTCATTGTATTTCTGCTCCATACAATATGAAAGAAGAGTTTTACAGACTGCCCTGTAAATCGTTTAGCTTATATGTGGGTTTTTTGGTAGTTTTCTGATAGTTTAGAAGCATTTTTGGAAGTGTATTGTTTTAAACTTGACACTGGACGCCAACCGACACCAAAGTAAATTTTGTGTAAATCTCTGGGAAGTGCTTTACAGCTCACGTGTGGTGGACCAGCTGAGCTCCAGAAAGGGTAGCACAGGGTCTACCTTCTCTAGAGACTCACAGTCCAGCTGAGATCCCACTGTGGTCCATCTATGCCTTGCTGTGAATAACGACCATCATTCCAACTAAGCAGCACCCTCCTTGCAGTCAGAAACACTTCACGTCCTGCTCATATGCTCAGTGTTTGTTTAAATTTGGTATCTGCCTTTTGAATTTTGACCTAGATAATCTTCCATATCTCCAAGTTGCTTGTTAGTATAATTTAATTAAATCGCCTACTTGGTTTTCCATCATTATACTGCATTACCCTGGCTAATTTGTGTACTATGTTCAAATGATGTTCAAATGCATATCTATCATTTTACCCATTAATTAATGCATCATTTATTATTCTGTCTATTCTGTCTATTCATTAATCATTCATTAATAAACATTATATTTATTATAATTTGTGACAGGGCGGCACGGTGGTGCAGTGGATAGCGCTGTCGCCTCACAGCAAGAAGGACCCGGGTTGGATCCCCGGGTGGGGCGAC
>JAOVYV010000017.1:10346573-10356590 GCA_025674545.1 Hassar affinis | reverse complement strand
AGTTGCCGGCTGGGCACCGGCTCCACCGTGACCCCGTAACTGGGAATAAGCGGTACAGATAATGACTGACTGACTGACTAACCTGTAGTCCTACACAAAGTAGCAAGCGAACGTGGAGGAAGGGTTTATGCGTTGCTTAGCAACAGTCTAGTCCCAGGCCAGTTGCGGAAATGTTTAATAAATGATTAAATGAACAAACAAGTTACTTACAAGTTCATTCAGGTTAACAATAAAATCACTAGACTAGGAGCATAAACATTCATACTGTAGACCTTTTTAACATCTCCGTTATCTAGCAGTAAATTGTATTTGAAATTTTAATTCTCTTTGTTTTTGAACAATATTTCAGATTAGCCACAAGGGGGAGCTATTACCTTCATGAAGAAAACGGCGTTAAACAACACAATCCTCTACAAAACCATAAAATGACTTCAACAATGCTGTACATTACTTGTTTTTTTTTTTTAACAAAATGCAAAAACTAGTACTAGTACTGATTTATTGCTCATACTAAACTGACTCAGTGGTGTAAAATACTGTCAAATAAATTTGTGAAATAATCAGCATATGCTAAAAATATATCATTACTTATTGGCCTACGTGTATATTAATAAGGCATGGTAGCACTGTCGCCTCACAGCGGGCCTCGGTTCGGTCCCCAGCTGGACGGACAGGATCCGTGTGTGTGGAGTGTGTGTGTTCTCCCCCGTGTCCATGTGGGTTTCCTTTGGGAGCTCCAGTTTCCTCCCACAGTCCAAAGACATGCAGTCAGGCGAATTGGAGACACTAAAATTGCCCCTAGATGTGCTTGTGTGGTGTGTGTGTGTGTATTAGTGTGTTTGCCATGTTATGGACTGGCAACCTGTCCATGGTGTTTCCCTTCCTTTCATCCATTGAGCGCTTCAGCACCTCTGCAACCCAGTAGGAGGATATAATAATCAGGGTGGGTGAGTAAATTAATATTTTGGATATTTGTTGGCTTTATTACTCCTGAATCTTCCAGTGACTGAACACATTATGGCCAAAGCTGACAGTGAATATGTGCTCACTTGTTTGGAATGGATTAAAGCCATTCAGCTGAACTGACCGTTTAAATGACCGGTAACTATAAGAAAGCAATAATACATATAATAACCTTGATAACTGTGGGTCTTTTTTTTATTCTGTTTGTAAAGACTATAATATCCAAGAAAATAACTAACTTCATGGACCCGATTGCCTACTTTGAGAACCATAGCACATATGTACTCTCTGTTGCCAGATTTTACAGACATCTTTAAACATTTAGATGCAAAATTTTAATATTTACAGCCCAGCATTTGCAGTTATGTATTATTATACACAAACGTGTATAGCTGATCTGTGTCATTTCCATAATGTAATGTCATTTACGTTATATTTGAAATGTATAGTTTATAACCGATAGTCAGTGAGTGACTGCACATCATGGTCTTAATATCTCATTACAGTTGTTGGAATTTTCCTGGGATACACTGTAGAAAAATCTGAACGCATTTTCCTAACCATATTCACTCTCTTTCATAGTAGAGTTGCAATGAATTTTCACGAACATATAATGCATATCTCATTTGTATAGGCTTCATTCCGATGTATACACAACTAAGCTAAGGAACATAAATCTAGGTCAGGTTCTTAGCTTCTGTACATTGTTTTTAGAAACGCCCTGTAAATTTCATCAATAAATAAAAGTAAACCATTGCATATGTTAAATGTGCTGTATTCTTATGGTGGTGGTGTAAATCAGGGAGAACATGTGCTTCAGAATTGGCAGCAGCTTTGTTTGTATGACAGGATGAGAGAGAGAGAGAGACAGAAGGAGGAAGAAGAAAGGGGAGGGGTGCAGGGAGCGTACAGGCATGCGCAAGCAAGGGAGAGACAGAGAGCAAGGCTGGAAGAATGAAGGCTGTGACGCACGATTATCTTCCCTCTGCCGACTCATTGGCTGCTGGGTCCGCCCATCGGTGAGCTCAGGTTCAGGGCTATGCCATCAGGGCAGATTATGAAGCAGATCTCGTCTCTGGTGCTCTCCTCCACTTGTCTCAATGGCTGAACGCAGGCTCTCCATGCTTCTCTTGCTGTGGCTCTTTGTGTGCATGCAGCCGGCGTGGCCATTTGATCAAGTGCCTGCAATCCTGGACAGGAGGTAAGGGGAGTTCTTTCAACTACAGCATCAGGAGGAGGGTGGAGAAGGAGAGGGAGTGATGCTGTGCAGTCCTCCACTGTGGCCAGTGTACAGCACGGATATAATAACCAAATATTGTTGAAACAGCACTCCTGGATTAGCCTGAGCTCATGCATAATATCTGCGTAACAACGAAAACACTCTACAATGGATGTGCTTGTTGTGGTGCAGTTTTCTTCCTCTATTTGTAACTGCAAGATGTTCCAACATGGCTATGACAATGGGACATGAGGCGGACCCGGTGTTTTGTCTGAAAGAATCAGTTTACAGATGCTACTCTATTGTGTGCTAGGAAAGAAGAAGCTGAGGGTGAATCACTCCAGAAAGCTGTGAACACTCCCTAGACTTACTGCAATGTTGTTTACATGTTTGGCTAGCATTCCTTTACTAAACTGCAATGCTGTTTGCATGTTTGGCTAGAATTCCTTTACCTTGCCTGGAATGGCTCTCAGTTTAGAGCGTGTGTAAATCCCCGGACGCATGAATTTATAGATATGAACTTCGTTTTAGCTTCAATTGATATTCCACTTAAAGGTAAGGTAAGGTAAATATCAGCAAACTCAGGGAGTTTTGCCGTCTGTTTCTGTTGCTACGCATTGTATGACAGTTGATGTTATTTTTGAGAGAGCGTATGGTCTTGGGGGATAAGGGTAGAGGTGTTTTGATGCAACTGAGCTCCTGTCTTAAGACTCTTAGTGATGTAGCTGAAAGAATTACCTTCTGATATCTAGTGAAATATGGCACTGTGCCTACCAGAGGACCTGGCACATAATCTATAGAACAGTATATTTTAAATTATTTTTTTTAAACCTTTTGAAAAAAGTTTCCTCAGATGTACTTTGGGTAGTTAAGACTTTACGTAGAACCTTTAAGGGTTCCCCTAGATAAAAAAAACAACAACCATTTGTTTAGCACTGTGTAGGAAATATATCAATCCAATCTACTTACTTCTACCAACATCTTTAAATCCTCTCTTCTTACTAAGACTTTTACCTTGAAATGTACAACAACAAAACAGCATAAAAAAAGATTTCTTTGGATGTTTTCTATCTTTTCTGATCACACTATACAGCTCTGGTCAATATGAGGGGACAGAACATTGCCACATGGCCCTGTAATCAACACACGTGATTTATTTGGCTAGCAGTGTGGCTGTGGCTTTTTGGCTTCCTCACGTTACTCAGTGGTGTCAAATCCAACACAGATGGACCAGAATGGCAGCATGTGGAACCAAACAGAAACCTTTAACCTTAATCCGATCTAATGAAGTGATCTATTCTTAGATATCATGGCTGGTGCAGGGATTTTCTACATCCTTAGAAAGAAGAGACAGAGAGAACAAGGGAGCAGGTTGACACATTTGAGAACATGAAGGTGGAGACTGCTGTTCATTACATAAATGTCCAGTTCAGCACTTAGTCCACTGTGTCTAGCCTTAACCAAAGATAGTAGCAGACACTCAGTTGCTGACCTCAGTAAACTGGCCTTAAAACAAAAGCAAGAGCCTCATACCACCACCACCACCAACACAAGTACATTTTGACAAGAAATGCTATAAACAAGTGTTGTTTACAGCACAAGATGTAGAAACGTTTAAGAATGCATCAAGTACATGCATTTACATGTGCCATGTCTGAATCAGATTCAGTTCTAGTTAATTATCTTAACAGAGGTGATGTGTTATACAGATGTATCTCCTTGTTTATTTTCTCCATGTTGCTGTGCCTAACTGTCTAACTGCATATGAATCCCACACTTCCAAACGTAGGTCATCCAGTACCTGCCTAAATCCTGGCCTGACGCATGTGTAGGAAAGCCAATACAGAACACCCATAATAAGGTTTAAGATCCTTTGCCAAGCTCATTATCACGACTGGAAGTTTATGTTGTTCATCTTAGGTTAACCCTGTGGGTTGCAGTGCTCTGGGAAGGGTCAAAAAGTATCAACGATTCTTCATCTTCTTCACAAAGTGTGTAAGGCTTAAAGTTGGACAGGCTTAATGTTATGGAGCTGATAAGAAGTGCATCTGGGAATGGATCTGGTATGAGTTTGAGAAGATGTTAATGCCAAGATTGCAATCATTTACACACTGGAACACTATCTACTACCTATCTGTCAGTTTGGTGAGGTGGGAGGGAGAGTACCAACACCATGCTGCCGAATGATGTGGCCAAAAAAGGAACACCACAGAGGATTTATATTTTTTGACTTTGATTATGTGGTAAGAGCTATTAGATAAATATGATTATTCATCTCAGGAACTGCCAGTACAGGAATTTTGGAAGAGAAAGAACATCATGATTTACTGTATTAAAAGCTTTACTGAGATTTACTTCTAATATAGACATCATTAGTGAAATGGTTGGATTTGTGTCAGTGGATCAATTGGATTTCTGTCAGTGAACTTGCATTCAAGATTGACATGTTACTTCTTAAGGATGTGAAGTGCTCTGTTCAGAGTAAACTGAGAGATTTTTCTATTATGCCATATTAATTTCCTTTCCTTTTTCTGTAGCTTGGAGGTGCCAGCATTTCAAAATATCAGAATCAGACCAGGTCAGTGACAAATTTACATTTTATTATTTTGACTCATCATTTTAAATAATCATTCAGCTTAATTGTGTACACTATTAAGAGTTTTATGGTTGTATAATCCTAATTCAAATTAAAAAAGGGAATTTAAGAGGAAAAATATTATGCATATATTGATAATTAGAAAAAATGACATTTGTCCAATCTTCAGAAGTCCAGGTTTTCTTCTTTTAGTGCTCTTTCACAATATACAGTATAAATGTACAGCATACTATACTGGATGGTAGTTTTTTTCTTTATTAAATGTTATTTCTTTTGGTAAATGAGATAAAGCATAGAATACTTCGTAAATGATCGTAAATGAGGCATTGATTCACTCTGCTGTATGACTTCACTGTCATCCTGTCCCTCCTGTCCTATTTCTACATATTATGATGCAGATGGAGTAGGCACAGAAAGTTCAAGTGCCTCACATGAGGAGAGTTTTTCGCCTGCAGCTGAAAACCCGCTCCGAAAAATGTTGCAGGTATTGCATTTTCACGTTGCCAGTGTGACCTTGGGCAACAAGAATATTATAACTGCCTATGTCCATCTAAGACATCCTGCAAGACACTCAAACAAAACAGAGACATGTTTAATAAATTAAAAGGAAGAGTGTTTAAATGTTCTATTTTGCAAGCTGTGTGTCTAATGTTTCATTACCGATTGCAACCTGTTCTTGCCTGCCAACAGCCCTATGGATGGCATTTGCACACTCAGCCTAGAACTAAAAGGAAGTTACTTCAGTCTACTAGCTCGGGACCGTACTCTCCTCTGAGCGTAGCTTACAATGGCAAGATATGCATCCTGTTCAAGGCCAAGAGGCTGGCTATTCGCTACAGAAACAACACTTTTCTGGACTTAACAGAAAGGGTATTTGGACCCAATGCGTCTGTAGATACCAAAGGCTCTGTATGCACCAAAGAAAAAGCCACGTATGTCAATTAAAAACTAATTTTTCAGCTTTGTTGTCATAAACATTTTTTTTAATGTAATATTCACTACAAGATATACTGATTGATTTTAATGATGGTAGCAGTGACGTATATGTGTCGTTTGTCAACAGCCTTTCTCTTCACTTGGGAGACGTGGAAGACATTAAAGGACTTGTTATTAGGTGAGTGTCCTTTTCTTCCTACCCTTTCTTCCTACAGTGTAAAGCTAAACAGAATAAAAGCTAAATAGAATTTCACACAATGACGACTGTTATAAGACCACTTGTGATCTTTACCACAGGCTCCAAATGTCCAACACGTTTTATGAGTCAGTAGGCCAGAACTGGTTCACATTGGACAGTGTTCATATCCACTACAACTGGACCCATGAGGCTACTTTCAATGCCACTGAGGTCTACGCTCCTGCTACCTACTCATATCATTGCCAGCATGTCAGCAGCTTACAGAAATATGACACCTTTCTGGTGCCCAGCTCCTACACAGATAGCTCTGCAAACTGGCACATCACTTTTACAGACTTCCAAGTAGGTGCACAAGTTGCTTACTAATGCTTCTCAAGGTAAAAGTCACAAAAAGCATTAGTATACTAATTTCTAAAATGGAAGATATTTAGCTTTACAAGATGCAACACTGTTCAGCAAGCTTAACTGAAATAACTTGGAAATGTTGGAATGGTGGAATGATGGAAATGTTAACATTTCTTAGTGAGTGAGATGATGAGGCTAATTAACCTCTGGCAGTAACAGAGAAGAACAAAGATACTATATAGAGAACATTAACTGACTGTTACTTTATAGACAGAGAAAGCTTTACAAGCTTCTATTCTATTGATATCCTTCCATTTCATGTCCCCAGATCCAAGCCTTCAATGTGCAATCCAACAAATTCGCCTCAGCCAGTGACTGCGCAACCTTCTTTACTCCAGCCATCCTGATGGGACTCATTACATCTCTGATTCTGCTTTTGGTGTTGGCCTATGCTCTGCACATGGTAGTCCACCTAAAGCACATTGACCGATATGAAGAGCACAAGACCACTGTCTACTTCCCACGTATGCCAGAAGCTGAACTCCCTGACAAGAACAGTGTTTAGGAGCAGGGTTGCCACCATGGCACCACCTATGGACCAAGCGCAGCTCTGAAAAGAAGCAGACAGGACCTCTTCTTAAGCTTGCCTCTTCTGATTCTGGATTGATGTACTGTGCTCTCAGTCTAAGTCCTGCCTGGAATATAATCGATTGGCTGTTGGCCTTAAGTCCTGAGACAGGAGGTGAGATAATCTGCTGAATTCTGTGGTTAATCCCAGAACCTGGGCACATCATGCTTCTCCAGGACCAGGACTGGGAAGCCTATGAAGATGGAGTATTAAACTGGACTTTCACTGGACCAAAACTGGGTAGATTTTAGAACAACCTAAACCTGAAGTACTGCAGAAAACTACTGTATGAATATCCAAGAGATTTGAGTAAAAGGGAAGAAAGAAAAATGAATGCAGATGTGAAAAAGTGTGCCTGTGACCCAGTGGTCAAAAACCGGTTTAGGTTACTGACGTGAATAACAATGAAAAAATATTTTGCGACTGCCAAAATTTGGCAAAACTTGTCAGCCTTGACAGATCACTGACAGTAAAAATGTGAATGTGAAAAATATATAAAGAAGAAGAAAACAAATGTAAATATACAGTGCTTATAAAACTTTACTGTAGTTTTTTAAGTAATCCAAACACCACGTGTACAATAGATTCAGTTCAGTCTTCAATCTCAAAATATGCAGCTAATGATGTAGTTGTATTGATCATGGCCACTAATTTTAGTATATAACAGCCTAAAGTACAAATTATAAGTACCTAAAAGAGCGTATATCAAACATGCATCAAAAATGTTTTATTTCTAATTCATAAATATGTAAAAAAAAAAAATCCAATGCATCAAATTTTTTATGTGAACATACATATTAGACCTATTTAAACTCTTTCCTGGTTAGTAAGTGGAATGTATTAGGTCTAATATACACATACACTAAGTTACAGCAAATGCGGTGTAACTATAGGGAAGTCCTGTTAAAAGAATGAAAGAATGCTGTATGATAACTCATGTAGGTGTATACCCTCAGTATCATATTCAGTAAGCCTTTATATATCTATGAGTAACATCAGTAACGCATTATTGCAATAACGCACAGCATGAAAACAGCTAATGATAAAACCTTTCAGGGCGGCTCTGACATCATGTGCAGCTTGTTCTTTTTGTCCAAATGGAAGCTTCCATACACATAAAGGTTTCCAGTCAATGTAGTTTGAAAAATAAACAATGATAAAAAGAAACGGTGTGTGCATCAACTTCAAGTCTTCAATTTCATTTTCCATAAGTGGGTGTGTTGCATACTGCAGCCATTCAAAGCAAGTGGTTAGTCAGTGTCAGTAGAGTCAGTGGTTAATTTTTTCAGATCACTTCAGGTCACTGGCTGCAGTCACTTGGATCAGAGTTCCTGATAGAGAAGTCAGGTGAATGCAACCTCATCCTCTTGCCTCTGTTTTTCCTCTCTGTCCTTTCTGCCATCTGTTCTCCCCTCTCACCTCACAGCAAGAGCATAGCTAACTCCTCACTGGGATAGTTTACCTGTCGGCTCTGAACCAGAAACGTGTGACTGTTGCCAAAATTTTGAGACTCACCACTACTGTTAATTTGCCTTAAACTTCTTGTTTTTACCATCCAGGTTTACAAAGTCACATATTGTGTGTATGCATGGTGCCCTGTGCATCCCATCCATTCCTGCCTTGAATGAATGAATGAATGAATGAATGAAAGGAATGAAAACATTTACATTATGTTAAACAGAAATATTTAAACCAATCAGATTTCAGTTAAAGATTCATTGATGACCACTGTAAAAGGAAAAACAGAGAGAAAAAGCACAACATACTGTAGCATGAGGTAGTTTTTCCTTGCCACTGTCACCCACGGCTTGCTCATTAGGGATAACATTTAGGGATAAAATTAATATACATTAAAAATTATGTCTGGATTTTATGTCTTTGTAAAATTGCTGAGACAATGTCCGTTGTTAAAAGCCCTTTAGAAATAAACTGAATTGAACTGGATAACTAAAATTCCACTGCATTAGCAGATTATTTAAGGTAGGACTTCTTTTGTGGTACCTTTCTAACAACCTTGTTCTTATGGACATGATGTCTAAGAGTTCATTTTGTAAGTTTACTTCCCCAAGAATCAACTAGGTTGTGAACACTGTAATGAAATTCACTGTCCTTCTAACGGTGTGGATATAGAATATTCTCATGAGTCTCACCCCTCACTAATATCCATCTGTACTAGATATCCTGAATGTTTTTTTTATTACAGCCAGGAGCGTGTGGTAATTTTATCGATTTGCATATTTTAATTTAATTTACCAACCTCATAAATGCAGCAGGAACCTCATGTTCATACCAAGAGAAACTGGAAACGGTTAGGCATCATTTGGGTGTCAGTAATTTTGGTATATGTGTTTTTAAGAGCTGTATGGTGTAAGCAGCAGTTGAATTTCTGTGTTTCTTCTCTTCTTTAACAGTTTTAACTTCCAACAGTCTGTTGGAAATCTGGTGTGGGTGCCAGCTTCATCTTAATCCCACTCAGTGAGCCAGCTATATTAGGAAGAATTATGGACAAATGACTCATCCCTTTCAAACAGATATTAATGACAAGAGGACAAAGCCAGGCCATTCCAAGCCAGTGGTCTTTGGTGTACATTTTTCTCTTTTCTTCATCCAAGGCCACATGAAGTAACAAACTATGATACTACTTATCTTATTTATTTGTCCCTATGTGCATTATAGGTAGCATTTCATCATTTCATTATACACAGCCTGTAAACATTTTTGTCAGTTAGATTTTGCTGGTATGTAGTTATTTACTTTAGTAAGGAAGGGTCTCTCTCTTTTTTGTTTGCTCTGTGTACATGCATACCTGTTGATCAACCTATCAGTCTTTCCTTCAAAGTTCAAAGTCCAAAGTTCCTTCAAAGTTAATATAATTGATTAATACAACCCCAATTCCAATGAAGTTGGGATGTTGTGTAAAACGTAAATAAACAGAATATGATGATTTGCAAATCTTTTTCAACCCATATTCAACAGAATACACTACAAAGACAAGATATTTAATGTTCAAACAGATCAACTTTATTGTATTTTTGCAAATATTCACGCATTTTAAATTTGATGCCTGCAACACGTTCCAAAACAGTTGGGACAGGGGCGTGTTTACCGCTGTGTTACATCACCTTTCCTTT
>JAOVYV010000017.1:10157870-10168011 GCA_025674545.1 Hassar affinis | reverse complement strand
TGTAGGGTTTTAACCACAAGTCTCTTCTCAAGTATTTTAGTTTGTGATTGACAAACGTGCCCTTTTAAGCGGACCACATAAGGCCAAATTAAGAATTACTAATAGATACAAAAATTGTAGTTTTACAATAAACACCAAGAGAATAGAAAAGAGCAGAGTTTGCATTATTTGAGTTCTTTGTTATGCTGGGTGACTTTCGATTTCACATACACATCCCCACTTTATGTTTGTGAGGAAAGTTAAAACCATTTCAGGTTTGTTCAGGTTAAAATGGACTTTCATTGTTTTGGCTAGTAACTATATCCCTCTCTTTGATACTTGGGGCATATAGTCATATAGTGATGTGTGTGTGATGGTGTGTTTCTTGGGCTGTGGCAGAAATCGCAGTGTGAGGGTTCCTCCCCCTTTATCAGGCAAGCGCATGCAATCGGACATCTAGATTACAATACTTGGACTGTGTCTTTTCAAGCTGGGCTTGACATCAGAGCATATTTTGTAGAGCTTGTCACTGAGCGGGGAGTTCCATTCTGCCTGCCAGGTGCTTAGCATGCACGTGGTTATTAGGGGTATGACAGTTGTTTATGGGAGTTTGATGTCTGTGCTTTGCTTCTCTGTTCTTCCCCTGGCTAGGCAGTCAGCTTTCTCATTGCACTGCCACAAGATATAATTTTTTAAAAATAGTGTGCTTAAATTAGCTCTCACCGTGACATCCCATTGCCTGAAAAGGAACTGCCGATTGAGGTTTGATTTCTCAATGGTGTCCATGTCAGTAACAATGACTTCTCCCTCTCCACAGGCAAGGCCCATCATAGCAAAGTTCTTTAGTAGCTCACAGCCAATTGCGCCTGCCCCCACCTGAAATAAAGCAGAAAATAAAGCTATTATTACCATCAGAAGGTAGAACAGGCTGCTTTAATGGGATTTTAAGTAGGCACAATGAAACATTTGTGAGCTGATGAGTGAGCTAAGAGGAGAACTCACCAAAAAGTAGCGTTGTTTGGCTAAAAGTTCTTGCAGCTTGTGTCCAAAAACAGCAATTTGTCCATCATATCGACAGTCTCTCTGAGGAACACAACAAGCAGGTAGACATTTTATAGAACGTGTAATATATAGAACTGTGCAAAAGTCTCAGACACCCTAATTTTAGTACAATTTTTGATTAGATTCCCAAACATTACTTTTCTAACAAAATATTTAATGTTACAGAAAAATGTTTGTATGTCAGTAAAGAAAGTAACATGTTACAAATCTCAGACAAAAAAAGGAATGCTTTGTGTGCAAATACAGAAGCAAGTGTGACGATCAAAGTATCCAGAAGAACTGTAATAGACTGTCAAAGACGCTCAGTAAAACTTAACCAATTACTTTTGTTTCTACATAAGAGAACATTATAATAAATTATAAAAAATGTCACCACCACAAGTCATTCTTCAAACTTACAGGTGAACATTCCTCCTCTGTGAGAAGTACCTCCTCAGTTTCAGATAAACACTCCAGTGCATCAAAATACAGCCACTGAAGGATGGGCATAAATTTGCCTGTGCATGCCTGAAATATAGAGACCGAAGCTGTCAAACAATTTCCCCAAGAACTCACACGGGCAAAACCATAATTCAAGAAAAGCCCTGGGCAATGGCATCAGATCTGCGGTGGCACATAAGCAGAGGACGAGGATAATGGGAAGCTTTATTACCTTCATAACCTCCTGGGCAGCAAGCCCACCGATAAAGGCATTGACTGGAGCCAGGTCTCCAGCTGCAACACAGGAGAGCTTTTTCAGCAATGCCTGGTCCAGCTCCTCCTGCTTGGCAGAGCCCGACTGTGCTGCATTCACCTCCCCAGCCAGTTCAACCACCTCATCTGCATCGGACTGCAGAGGACAGAACACACAACTGCTGAGTCAGCAGAACTTCCAACAGGAATCATACCAGTATACTGAGATCGTAATTGAGGGTGTTTAGGTAAAAAAAAAGCAAGCTGCAATAAAAGCCAAGTGCAAACAGACAATTAAACATTTCCATTTCACCAGACACAGACTGACCAATAAAATCAGTTTGTCTCCAGCACCAAAATGAAGCTGCTGTAAAATAAGGAACTATACATAAGGGTTTAGGAAGAATTTCATTTCCATTTAAAATGAAGGACAATACATTTAAGTGTAATATTTTCTAATAATTTCCGAAAACAGACAGCACACGGACCTGGTTCCAGGGTTTGGGAGAACGGCTGTGTTTCTTCTCAAAGGCATGCAGAGCCTGGAAGCCAACGTGCAGCTGGCCAGGACGATCAAACTTGGCAAAGTCAGTTATCAGAAACTCCGGCTCTGATAGCGATGACGAAAGTGTTTTCTATAGTCGGACAGGTAACGTGAGAAACGTGACTCGGAATCCTTCATTAACATTTACAGCATTAAAGGTTTTAGTTGTCTGAAAATAAAAAAGTTAAGACTTACAAAAGCCACTTTCTTGGGCATCTTGACCTGTGTCACAATACCACCTCTCACATAGTCAGAGAAAGATGTGGTGTCACAAATACTGAAAGTGTAGGGGCCTGCAGAGAGACAGTGCTATTTTTAACATGCCGAGGATTTAGGTCAGACCACGTTATTAAAACTGCTTAATTTTTGGGATTTATTAAAAATGAGACATGCTTGCAGTCTATACATACTTACCCAGGGCTTTAATTTCAATTGGCTGGCAACCGTTAAGCTCCGTCATACCCTGTACCTCTGTGAAGGTGACGTAGTCGCCACTCTCAAAACCATGTCTAGCTTCATCCAGACAAGTTACCACACCAGCACTGTCCTATTAACACACATTATTTCCACATTAATAAATAGATCAATAAATTTACACATAATATACTTAAATAATCAAAAACAAAACAGACCATCAATATGTGATATCGGGGAATAAACAGTCACCGTGGACACGTTGTATCAGTTTTATCAAGTATATGTATAAATTTGCAATCACATAGCAGTGCAAGACAAGAGGCCGACAGTGGTTACCTTTGTGATCATAGAGATCATGGCACTTAGAGGCTGCTCTCCGTTGGCGTCATACACAGACATTTCATCTCCGAAATCACAGAAAAGTTGCCTGTCCATAAACAAATATCATATCAACTTCAGCATACAAGTTTCCATGAATGAAACTCTACAGAGATGGGCCTATGCCTATAGAAAACAGATATCATTATAAAATAATAAATTATTTTGGTCAGTATCAAACCTGTCCTGCATTTCATAAATAAGAAAAACCAAGTAAGTTCAAATGCCAAGAAAAAAGGCTAGGAAGATATTTAGATGTGGACAGAACATTGGGGAAAAATTTCCTCTCACGTTAAAATTCCCCATCACTTTAGAGCAACACGTGTTCACAGTGATCTGGCTTTCACAATCTTAAGTGGAACACTCAAATATAAGACTAATAAATAAATCCAGCAGAACATTTTATCCACTAGATTAAATGTTTGCTAGTTTTCATCCACCAAAATATTTTCTTACCCGAACAGTCCGCGTGTGTCAGCGATGATCAGCTTGATGCTTTTGCTGTGGCAGAAGTCACCGATGCGCTTTTGTTCATCGAGTGTAGAGTTGGTTAGCACCACCACCTGCACCAACAGACATGCATGATTTTTCAAAGGAAACAACTTTACATAAGGTACATATTTCCAACATGGGAAGAAAAACGGAAAGAAGGTTGTTTGACCTCTGTGCAAAATGCATTTTTGGACTTTTCTGGATGATCACTGCACGTGTGTGCATAGACACAGTAATGTATTCAGGTGACAAATGTTTAGACACTGCAACCATCTTCAAAATGATTAACTTAAATAAATAATTTTAAAAAATACTAAACTAGTGCAGCTACTGCAGCCTCTGGAAAATTCATCATATAGTGTGGCACGTTTCATTTGGTCCAATCATCACGAGGAAAAATAGTAAATTAAACATTTTCCCCTTTTAAATGAGAACAAGAAACAAACCAATTGATTACATTTACAACATAATGGTGGATCACTGAGATTATAACAAACCAGTTCAAGTGAAGAGGGTGAGCTCTTTCTGGAATGAATACCTAATTAATATACCTAACCTGCAGTCATACCACCTGTGTGCTTTTCCTCTTTAAACCCTAATCATTTCTGACCACTGTCCTGCAAGGTCTCAGTCTTTCTGTAGGCGTCTAGTACCACATAAGAAACAGCACCTGGCATACATGGTAATAAGATGGTAACTACAGAGCAGTAAGATGACGCATTAACCGGTACAGAGAATTTTATGAGAAGCTGAAAAAACAAACAAGTGTGAAGCAATGCAGAGACCACAAAGTGGAGACACCTTTCATATGTACGGATATTCAACAGGAAATCAACCAAGACGTTTAACAGGTGAAACACACTATACTTACTTCAGCCTGTTTTATTTTACAGAAGCAGCCTGATCTTTAACGATATGCTCAAACTAGCAAAATGTGTGAAATTATTATTTACAGATTACTTACATATTCACCAACAGTTTAAAAAAAATGTTAGGATTAATCCGTTTCCTCGTTACAGACTAATGATAGGAGACTATCTATTCGAATCATTAGAGATCCAATCATACTCTCAAATTAAAATGCATCATTATGTAAAGGTGTCAAAGCAGGACCTGGCATGGAGCAAGCTACATCAGTACACATGATCCCCTCTAAGAGTGTGTGCAGTACCTGAAACTGTATCAGGTAGTCATTGGTGAGTGCTCCAGTATAAGATGACACAGGAACATAGCTGTTCAGTTCTGCCAGCCTGGCCTGACTGACCTCAGCACGATTCTTCCCCAGGTCTTCCTCACGCAGGTAAAACTACAACACAACAATTGTTGTTAAAGCGTCACACTATGCTCTTTATGGGCAAGTTTAATGCACTCAAAGACAAGCAATTTAAAAGCAGATAACTATCTAACCAAAAACATTACCATATATATCAGCTAATCCAACTGCTTATTCAGTTAGGTCACTGTCATATTGGGTTACAAATAATAGTGTGCTTCTACTGGGAAAAATTAAAACACTGACCTGTGAGGAGAGGTCTCGCCATTCAGCCACTCCCTCATCATGCAGAGTGACGCTCTTGACTCCGCCCAGAATGACATTCTTGGCAATCTCCACACCTAGTCCGCGCAGTCCTGAGATCAGCACGTTGGAGCACTGCATGCGCTTCATGGCATCATGACCCAACACATACCTGACAAACATCAGCCACTGTCACTGACAGACTACAGACACCCCTACAGAAGTAGTTTCTCACATGAAACTGTATGTCAAGTAGTGAGAATGTGCTACGGGTACAAAATGTAAATAAAGCCAGAACTTACAGCTGTCTGGAGTACAGGCCTTCATCAATGTCAGCATCATTTCCATTCTTAGCCATGCCCTGGAAAATGCATGACCATCATTAATCATTAGCGCACCATTTACAACAAATGCACAGAACAGATGAATAACAAGATACTATACTGGGCTGCATTTCACAGAATTACTTTCAGGAAGGCCTAACAGAACTGGGACAATAAAAATGAATCTGAATTCGTAACATCATATTTATGTACAACATTTAAATGATCTCCTGTAGAACAATGCACCTCATTTGAGCTCAAGAGCTAGGAATTTATTTTTTTTCTATTAATGTTTGTCACTGTTATATGTTATATTATGTTAAGTTACAAGTTAGTGTTACTAATGTATCTATACATCAATTTCTGCAAAGCCACATTATAGGTAACAGTTCAGTGCAACACCCAGTTATATTAAGAAATCAGACACCATTTCCAAGGCTGTGACACCTACAAGAGTCACAGAGCAAGTGAGAGCAAGTTTTCTAGACGGAATGACTATTAGAAGACCTGCATGATTTCAATTCACACTCGTGTGCCAGATCAATCTTAAAATATGACAGCGCAAAAGACTGGAAACGTATATAAAACATTAGTTTAATAATTAGAGTACTACGGATCTGTCGTATGTAAATTTTAATAGTCCAACTAACAGGTGAGTCAGAAAGGGATGTGTGTAGACAGAGGTGGCCAGGCCCCATTACAGTTGAACTGATTCAGGTGATGAGACTTCAGCCTACAACCCAGCCCAAACCAAACACCCCCCCATGGCAATCACAGAATTAATACTACAAGACTACAGTGCAGCTCTCCATGAACTTACGTTAGCTGGTGTGTGTGATAGTTCGGTTCTGACAGAGTTTGAGGAGGAGCAGTGGGATCCCGTCTTCGTCTCTGATCCTGACACGCGACGCTTCTTGGACAGCGGCGAGCTGGACATCTACAGATCAATCAGACAGATTTAGAATAAGAGAGCAAGGAAATACAGATAATGCATTTACACTGACCACAGTCTAGCTTGTGTGTCCAAACTAAAACAAGTCTGGACTTTTGTTTCATCATTAGAAGAAAATATTCAGGCACAAACCTATACATGGCTATGTTCAATTAAAATTGGATTTACAACCGATGAGCACAGCAGAGAACAAACTGCTGAGTTACTACACATGCACATTCACAGCGCAGATGCCCATTACAAGAGTCATTTGGTAAATAAATCAGAGTGACTATAAAGGATCTGACTGTAAAAACTGTTAATCATTATTCATTCACCATGCAAACAATCTGGCTCTGAAATTCACACGTCTTTCTGACTTTCAGTTTCTGCTGTTGTAACTGCAAGGTGGAGGGTCAGCTTTCTGTTCCCATGGCACTGGAAATTAAATTCAATACAAGCCATTTAAATACATTTCTGGACCGTCTGTGTGAAATCCTACTGGAATGAATTGTATCTTCATACGTCATTCTTTCCCTTCTCCCATCAAGCCTAAAATTATTTTCACTAGCAGGTCAGCAGTTTACACACTTCTCCAAATATGTCAATGACCTCTGGACCTGGTGTTAAGGTTGGTCTTTCTATACATCACAATAATCTGAGATGTTTGGGTTCAGCACCGGACAGTTCCAGTAACAACTAGCCAACAAACCATGGGCCAAAAAAGTCCAATATACAAGACTGGTTAAAACATCTCCATGGGGTCTGTAGTGGTAGTCCTCCAAACACACACCAATCATACGAGGATGGGGAAGGCAGTGACTAGCAGGATTTTCTAAGCAGACAAAGAAAAATGTTTTTTTAATCAACAAATGTACATCAGTGCATTCTAAGGGCTTTAATTACGAAGAAAAAAACCGCAAGGAGTTGTGAGCACTGCACAGTCAGCAGCAGGTCGGTGAGTGATGAGGCCGGGGCAGAGGCTGCACTGTGCCGCAGACTGTAGGTAACCAGCCTGCTATAAATAGCCTGTGGACAGAAACGCTTTTGTTTATGGAGTAAGACTCGCCCATTATCCCTACACAAAAACCCTGATTCATCACAGTCGCTCCTGTTTAACAACCTGCAAGGATCGACCAACTTATGATGTGTCCTATTCATAAATCTCGCCGTGACCCTCTGAGTGGGGTTCTTGGTTGTTTTCGAGCAGATTTGGAAAGCAGATGCTCTGTCCTCGAAACTGGATCCGGATATGAAAAATGACAACGTCGGGGAAATGCGTGCCATGGCTGTGTCACTACAGGGAAAATCCGCAGTACAGCACGACAAAACCAGCCGTTAGACTTTAAATCAGTGTCGGCGTTTAGAGAAAAGCTGATTATGCTCCACGGGATCAGAACATGGCTGAATTGAATTTGCTGTCGACATTAAAACTGGTAATATAGAGCAGAGCAGAGAGGAGCGGAGAGGAGCAGCACGGGATCCGCCAGCAGCACCCGTACACCTGCTCGCTGTGTATTTCTGCCAACCAGCCTGTCCCGTTTCTGCGATTTCTGCCTCGCACTTCCTTGTCGATAACAGATGATCAGTCATCCGGGAGCTAGTCACAGACCGGCTGTTATCATATTAACACTCATTCGGGGCAGCTAAGTGTTGTGGTGTTAATCAGCGCTAGTCGTTTGGGTTTGGTTAAATGACAGGGGTTGTGGTTCAGCGGAAAGGCTAAATCATTAGAGGCAGATGCAGATTTCTGACTCAGGTTTGAGGCCTAGCTAGCGCACTTACAGTAGCGAAGTTGGCCAGCCTACTGACTGCTAGTCACTGTACGGAAAAACCAAACTTTCCAGTTTTTAACAGAAGTAGTAGATCCAGGTGGCCTAGGCAAAGCCGCCTGTAGGTAGGCACCGTGCACCCCTAAACACCCACAGCACAGAAAGTGAGCAGCGAATGAGAGAAATAAAGGAACAGCACCAAACTGCGGTGTTGAATGGTTTCTCTCTTACCAATAACCCTTCTCTCTGTCCACTCTCAGTGTCGGCAAAACCGATCCGCGTGTGAAACGTCGACGATGCGAGCCGCAGTTGTTAAAAAAAAGCAAAAAATAACGAAGAGCAATACCACAATGTCTCCGTTTTTCCCTTTTTTTCGGTCGCCGAGGTACTGCGAGAAAACCCCGCCGTCTCTATCCTGCCGAGTCACCGTCCTCGTTTCTCCCTGTGCTCTGTAACTAATCGCGTTTCTGCTTTCACTTCAGCACACGGAACAAAACCAAAATGGCAGCTACAGCGCAGGGGCGGAGCTACTCATATATTGGACCGGAAGAGGCGGGCTCTCGGGGAGAAGTCCTGAAACCCGAGCGGCTCATTGGCCAACCGCACTTCAACTTGCGGAAATACCCCTGTTAGCGCGTGCTACCGCGAATACACAGCACACCTAAAGGAGTACACTCAGTCGCAACGATTTCATTCAAAATAACACCAAACTCATGCAGTTAAAGAAGGTCGTGAAAAAAAAAGTGCACCATAATGACCAGCACAGTACCGAGGCAGGAGCGCCGTGCACACTCCTCTCACAGCTGGCCTACTTCTGACAGAGTAAACTCACCTGCACGACTCGAGCCCTTTTGTTTCAGTAGATCTGCTTACACTTATCCAAAACCTGGTGGTTAAATGCAATGTGAAAGCTGAGACCCCAGCACTTTGCATTGTAAAGACCCGGTCCTCAGGGACCAGCAGCCTGCTTTTGGCTGTAGTCCATCTTAATGCATGTCCCTGACTGCTGAACACTGATTAACACTGCTCTATCCACTGAAACACGGTGACCTCCCTCCCACAGAGTGATCAGACAGTTATCAAAACCCTTACACCGGGTCAGATGTGCAGGATGAAGGATGATCCTGGTGTATGATCCTATCCACAAAGGAACACACACACTACTGAAAGTGTACGGGACACCCCTGTCTTGGGAGCCTAGAACAAAACCATCCAGGTGTCTGGACCAGGGGATGGTATTAGTTATAAATAATAAAAAAAGATGTTACTAAATGGATCAACTGGATTGTTGCATCATTTGTTGAAAGACATGAATGCTCAGGCAATGTATTGATCAAATGAATACTATCCATCCATCCATCCATCTTCTTCCGCTTATCCGGGGCTGGGAGACAGGCCTGGGAACGCCTCGGGATTCCTCCCGGGGAGCTGGCTGAGGTGTCGGGGGAGAGGGAAGTCTGGGCATCTCTGCTTAATGCTCTGCTAAATGTAAATGTAAATGCTTAGACTGCTGCCCCGGCGACCCGGCCCCGGATAAGTGGAAGATGATGGATGGACGGATAGTATTCATTTGATCAATACATTGCCTGATCAGTTACATGCCAGAGCATTCATGTCTTTCAACAAATGATGCAACAATCCAGTTGATCCATTTATTAACATCTTTTGAATGAATACTGGTGATGAAGAATGTAACTGTGATCCAGAAGCAGTGTGTTATATTATAGTGGAGAGCATTACTGTTGATGGTTATCTAAAGCTGAAGGAGCTTCTTTCCCTGCATGCACAATTAACTATAATACCTCTATAGTACACCTATAGTACCCAGCAGTTCCATGAAGCCTGTGTGTGTGTGCGTGTGTAGTTACTGAAAGAATGGTAAAGAGACCAGAGGATGAGCTGGCCCTATGGTAAAGAGACCAGAGGATCAGCTGGCCCTATGGTAGAGAGACCAGAGGATGAGCTGGCCCTATGGTAAAGAGACCAGAGGATGAGCTGGCCCTATGGTAAAGAGACCAGAGGATGAGCTGGCCCTATGGTAAAGAGACCAGAGGA
>JAOVYV010000017.1:9699053-9714152 GCA_025674545.1 Hassar affinis | reverse complement strand
TATATATAGACACACACACACACACAACTCCGCGCCATTCTCTTATTATTAACGCAGCCTTATTTTTCGCGCAAGAACACAAGCAGGTGGTGTAATCTGTGCCGGAGCGTTTTACTGCTGGAAAGAGCATGAACAAGATGAAGCTCGCCCGCTGAAGGTGACCGGTAGAGGTCATTTTATTTTCGAAAAGCACTGCGACGCTGTGAGGAGGTGAAACAGACGCGTGTCGGTGCGGTGACGACAGACCGCCGCATTAACTTCAGCGTCCCACAGTGCGCGCCGCGCTGCGCTGCGCCTTCATTTGCCGGAAAGCGCGAGGACTTTTGTCTTCCCTCTCCATCACTGCAGGATGTGTGTGCGCTTGCGTTCGGATGTGTGTATTGGCGTGTGTGTATTGGGTGTGGGGACGAAGCGCGGCAGGAGGGGCGAGGTGGTGGGTGAGCCGTTCTGACTGCGTATCGAGTCCATACGAGTCCGTTACTTGACGCTGATTGGTCATTTCTGTATGTTCGTCAGGTGTGGGTCCTGTTGCAATTGGTTTGCATGGCTTTAGATGGATTTAGGAAGCTAGATTAGGTATAGGGGATGCCAGAGGTTTCAAGGAATTTTATTATTATTATTATAATAATAATAATTATTATTATTATAAAAGAGCAAGAATCCATAAAGCTTGACTCAATTTCAGATTCACCAATTCCTCCGGTTAAACTAATAATATAATATAATGCATCATTTATTCAGGAACAGCATTTTGCACCATATGTGCACATTTTTGTAACTATGTTGACATCAATGCATCAGGAAAAAAAAAAAAAAAACACCCTAAAGGTTCCTTTAGTTTGTACATATTTGGAAAACAATCACAGCCTTCACACAGAGCTCTGAAACCAGAATGTTTGCCTTTCGGAAAAGGCAAACCTCCTTTGGAACTGTTCATCAGCCAAAGAACCTTTTTCTGTGCCTTTGTGTGAGATGAATACGGTTTATACATGAGTAGATCTGCATCCAGATCACAACCTTTAAAGTCGGTGTTGCTTATTATAGACCTCCCCTTTATTTATGAGTCATAAGGCATGATCTTATTTGGATTTAAGCTCCATATTTGTCTCTGCCATAAAGCTGTTTAAAAAAGTGTAGCTGTCCCAGTTCACTGTCTAGGTTGCCCTAGTTTGAGAGCTTTGGATGCAGAGATTGATTAAAGAAACCAAGGGGTTCATACCAAAGCTACTTGTATGCTTAGGAATAATAGTTTGGGTTTGGTGTCATTATCTTGATATACAAAAGATTACGTGACATTATTATGACAAGGACCTGCCAATTAGGAATCTCTCTAATGAATCATACATATTCTGAATGGGTATAACTGGTGCAAAATCAAGTATGATTCAATTGTTGCTGAGTGAGGATTCATCATTTTTAGTGGCGTTTTATTGTCAGTGAGGCCAGTGCAATACTCCAAACATTGTAATACCCATTGGATTTGAATAGTTATACTCGCAGTAATTGCATTTCTAATAATAATGTTACTGGAATATTATTACTGCGTTATTAGTTATAATGTTTTAGCAAATAATAACCTATAAAGTTTTACATGAGTGATGATATTTTTGGATTGAACTTACCAATGCACAAAGCCACATACATTCACACCTGATGGGCTCACACGATTTGAGTAATAGAAATGAGTGTTGCGGCACTGTTGGGTGTGTCTCTTGCTATCAGTTACATTAAATCAGATCAAAATAGCACTTCATTTGGAGGTTCCATTTCCAGGCTTAATCATGACAGTCACTGGAACAGAAGCACCTGCCTTGGCCTGGGTGTGATCCCAGCCCAAGCATTTCCTTTGACTTTTTTAACATGAGGAGTTTATGCTACAAACCCCATAGATTCATACGCCAACTCAGTCAATGGGTTTGCTGCTTGAAAAGCAGTACCTTGTTCAAAGGGATAAATACCACTGGAGTGAGAGTTGCTGGAAGGAAGTGAAGTGTAGAGCATAAGTAGAGTATAATTGAGGAAAAAAGAGAGGGATAAGGAGACGAGATGGGCTAATAGAGGATGTTGAAGGAGAGCCTCGGTGGAGTGCACTCACGCTTGGTAAGAATAAGGTAATGTCTGTTTGATAGCACTTTCATTAATGCACAGGGTGCATGATAGGGGAGAGAGGACTATTCCCTGTGGTATTTAGGTGTGTTTTTAAAAAATTCCTAAATAGACAACTGTATGACTGCTTCACTGTAGGTTACAAGCAAGTTATAATGTGGTCATCTTTTCACATTATAGTCTGTTGTTATATTTACTATTCTAACTATTAGGATGATCAAACTCCTTTAAAATTCTGATAGAAATTACTTAAAGATTAAATTTTTTAATGAAATTGAATATTACTGGACTGTAATATTACTTAGTGGCAGACCATTAATATTAGACCAACTGCTAGACTATTGCAAAAACCACAAAAGATAAAAATGTAGTGAAATCCTAAGCAAAGAAATCACATTTGTGAGTAAAGTTCTTGTTTTTGTTTGTTTGTTTTTGCACTTACACACGTATACCTGACACCTGCCGATCACACACTTTTGCCATAAAGTTGGAAGCACACAGCTGTAATATGACAATAGGATGTCTTTTGTCATGTAGCATTACAATTGCCCTTCACTGGAAATAAAAAGCCTATATATATTCTAGCCTGACAATGCCCCTGTATACAAAGCGAGGTCCTTGAAGACATGGTTTGCTGAGGATGGAGTGGGCGAACTCAAGAGGTTTGCTCATAGGTTTGACCTCAACCCTTCTGATAGAACTGCATTGTGGTTTGAGCCTCCTCACCCAACATCAGTGCCTGACCTCAGCAATGCTCTTGTGGCTGTATGGACAAATCCCTACAGCCACCTTCCAAAATCTAGTAGAAAGCCTGCCCAGAAGAGTGGAGGTTATTAACAGTTATTAACAGTAAATGGGTCTAAATCTGGAACGGGATATTTAAAAAGCACATATGGGTATCAGGGTGAAGTGTCCACAAACATTTGGCCATATAGTGTATATACGTATGTCTATAGGGTATACTGTAATAGTCTTATATAGTATTATAGTATTAAGAGACTGTAATTAGGAGCACTTAAAGGGGAACATAGTAATTTAAACCTTTGAATATGGAGGTTCAAATATGTACATTATGGAAATTCAGATAATATTTGAACAGTGAAATTGACTATGTGTATGACTATGCAGCCATATTGACTGTGCATTCTATTCACATTATGGAGACTATAATAAAACTAAATAATGAAAATGTTCATTAGTATTCAAAAGTTTATTAGTGGGTTAAATACACAGGAAAAAGTTGGGGGAAAAACTAAATAAATCCCACAAATCTCATACATTATCGTAACTGTACATTCCCAGAGAGTGACTACAGCTGGAAGCTCTTTGATACCTGTAGTTTGTTGTATCTCATTTTTCATCTGCAAATCCATGTGTGAGTATGTCTGCACTGTCCTGCTTGGTAAAATCCATTGAGTCCCACTGCATGACAGTGCCTTTATTACTGCCTGTGAGAAACTGCTCTCCTCTTTAAGACTCTTCTCAGCAGCAGATCGGCAGGCCTCCATGCTGGATGTTATCCCCATAAACCAAAGTGAAAAAGTAGCCGAGGGGAACTCAACTGTATTACTTGCATTGACAATATTATAAACATCTCATTAGGCAAAGGATCTAGTATTGTCTCTTTGTGACTTGTCTTATAATTGCCCTGTTTGACCACACACATCAGCTGCAAAAGAATGGTCTGGGCATTTTCATTCCTCTCTGCATCATTTTTCTTTGTTCCATTTTTGGACACAGAACATCAGGAAGCTGCTTCAGAGCAGGAGGAGTTTTCATGGTAGAGAAATGCAGACTGACAATGACTTATAGTCATGTCGGTAATTCCCTAAGATCCCCAATGTCTTCTTGGATTTCATTTGTGGGAAAAGGCCAAAAAAAACCTGAAATCCTGTTTTGTCCACAGGTCTATTTTAAGCTTTTATTTGGTCACAAGTCCTTCAATTTGACATTTAATTTATATAGAGTATGTGTATTTCACATTACAGTTGTAGCAGTATTTAAAGTAAAGTATTTAATTAGGAATCACTCCAATCTAAGTTTTTGGCACTGTAACAACTGGACCCATTAACCTGCAGCCACAGAGCTACAAGTCTGCCATCACTAAAATGTACTGAGGATATTTACCACAGTGCCTTGACATTTTCCATATTTTGTAGCGTTACAACCTGGAATTGAAATTGACATAATTTTAACTTAATTCTGCTATACGTCAATATCAGCTTTACACAATGCATCCTGATACTTTTGCCAATTCTTCTTGACAAAAACTACTCAAGCACTGTAGGAATTAATGGAGACATTTGATGGATGTTTGATTATTTCCATTGACCACTAATCAAATCTTGCAACAGGTTTGGTTTTCAGTTGGCTTGAGGTCTGGGCTTTGACTAAGCTGCTCCAGCACATTCAGGTTCTTGATTTTCAAAAACTTCCATGTAGTTTTGGCAGTATGCTTAGTGTCATTGTTGAAAGGTGGACCTCAACCCTGGTCTCTAGTCTCTTGCAGACTAGGCCAGATTTTCTTCTAGGCTTGCCCTGTATATGGGTTCATTCCTCTTTCCCTCCATTCTACCCATTTTTTTCAATTCCTGCAGATGAAAAGCATCATTACAATATGATACTGCCATCACCATGCTTCAGTATGAAAATGGTGTTCCCAGTGTGATTGCAAGCAAGTTCAAAGCATAGTTCTTCATTTGAATTCTGCATTAGAATCTGGCCAGCAATTTGAATTTTAGACCTTCATAAGATAACCTTTTCACACATGAATGAGTCTTTCATTTTTTTTTAATAACGGCTTTCTTCCTGACACTCTTCCATAAAGCCCATTGGTGCTTTCTGGTTCCTCAGTGAACAGTTTCTACAGTCCAGCTCCTTCAGAGTTACCCTTGGCCACTTGGTTGCTTCTCTGACTAATGCCTTACTTACCGGGTCACTGAATTTGGCAAGATGACCTTCTCTAGGCACAGTTGCAGCTATGCCATATGCCATTTTATGCTTTTTTGGATTTACTTGTGCTACATGGGATAGTCAAAGATTGGTGTCATTTTTAAATAAACCCTGGTACTGGGATTTGTGGTCTATATGATGCTGTTTGTTAAGATATACTTAAATGTTCTCCAGTACATGACACTTTATTTGCACACAAGATCATTCCATTTAACTATTTATGTGACTTCTGAGGGCAGCTGGCTGCATGAAGATTTAGGGTTTCACAGCAACTGAGGTGAATATTTATATAAACTTGTACTTTTATCTCCCCTTTTTTTTTAACTTTTATTTTCTTCTTTTGTTAACCTTTTAACATTTTCATTTTATGTATTATTATTATAATTATATTACTACTACTACTAATAATAATAATAATAAAATAATAATAATAATAATAATATAATGGGCACTGACATGCTTAACAATAGAACAAATTAGGCAGTAGTAAGTTTGAAGTCTATTATATAAGTGGTATAGTATATAAGATAGGGCTGCAAATTGGATTATTTAAAAAATATAGTAAATACTACAAAAATTAATTTAACAATATTTCTTTTCACCATACAATGAAATGTAAGTGCCCTTAATAATAGTACCGAACTTCTCATTAGGCATAATTCAATAACAGGTAACTAGCCGCAGTAGAGTATTACTGACATTTATCAGCTAATCTGTCACAGTATGAGAATATTATCAAATACTGATGAAATGCTGATGAAATTGAATCCCAGATATCTTCAATACATTTTTTACTGGTTCCATGCAGTTTTTCGGAACCATATTTCTTTAGTCATACTGTGTTCTCAGTGCTGCAGCATTTCCATAAAATGTGTTTTAGACTGTTCTGTCTAACTATTTAATAATCAAATTCATTGCCAACTTTTTCTTTTATAGAACTTTATCGATTTCGTATTAGTTGTTGCAGCTCTATTATGTATTGTGTAGTCGATACTAGTAGATACTAGTAGGATATGCGATTAACCATTAGAATTCCTATAGAAATGTGTGACATGCAGAAAGCTTTATTACATCTAAACATTGTTTCCTACAATAGATGGTATGTGCATTAGAGCTCTGTGAGTGTTCAGGCTCTGTAATTAGAATAAAGCGAGCAGCATACTGACTCATTCCTCAGCACTTCTCTTCTTTTTTTAACACCATTGCTTATGATATTGAATTAGGACTCTCAGAGAACCAGTCAGCGGTGTCACTTCCTGCAGTTTTTGTCAGATGAAGTCTTCCACTGTCATATGCTGTTGGATATGGAAACCAAACCAGACTGGTAGAAGCATCCAAATCGTCACTGTTCTGTTGCATAAGACACATGCGGAATATTTCCTAATATGCTAATTTGTCTGTCAGATAGCTACAGTTTATTTTATATGGTTTTACGTGCAGTCGGCACATTTCCCCCACATATCATTTTCTATCTCTCGCTTCCGCTCTCTCTCTTTTTCCTTTTTAGTGTGAGCATATTGCGTTTTGTCTCTCTCCCTGTCTCAGATAGTTTAATGCAGATAGACCTGGGGCAGCCCGCTATTAGTGTATTATCAACAGTATATCACCTAATGGGACTCTAGCACACTCCTGGAAAGGTTTTGGAAAACAGATCAATATGAAAACTCAGCGTAATCTTTAGCCATCTGCCTCCTGCACACAAAACACAGCTGCAGCACTGTTTAACTGTGGCCCACTGATGGGAAATAGAGCTGCTCTCATAGACTGGATAGAGAAACAATCGCCAATTGACTATTACCCCAAATGCACACATACCCATGCCCACAAACATATCAAGATTTGCGTGTGGCTTCTCATTCATATTCATGTGATTTCCACAATCCCGGATGATCTACAGTCAGCACTGCACCACTCTTAACCTTCCTGCCGTCCATGGTTGCGACACTGCAGAGGACCGGAGAGGAGAATGAAAGGCAGTGAGAGGAGGCCAGGGAAAAGTGAGGGAAGAGGAGAGTAAGGATGGGAGAAAAGACGAGCAGGAGAGATGAGATGAAATGAGGGGAGATGAGAGGGGTTTCGGGCTGCTGAGGATGACAGGGTTAGTGAGTCAGCATGATGCAGTGATGACTCTGTCACTCCTGCACACTCCCAGCTCAACCTACACAGACAGAGCTCACACATGCACTCTCACTCCTTTGAACGAAGTGAGACTGATGAGATATGTCATATATGAGTGGGCAATAGAATATCTGTAGCACCAAGTGAGAGAGCAAATGCTGTGATGGCATGTGCATGTGCTTACATGCAAGAGTTTGTGTTTGTAAGAGAGAGAGAAAGAGAGAGAGTGCAGGAAAGGAAATTACTGTGTATATATGCTTGTGTGTGTGGATTTATACAGAGGCCAAAGGCTCTTTATAGGAAGCAGAGGCATCTGTCGGTTTCCATAGCAACCATGGGACAATGCAGTTGTCTCACTCCCTTGAGATAGACTGTATGAATTATTTGCATCACTGACTGTGTGAATTTACATAGTCCATGACTGTATGTCCAAATATTTTAGTCTTGTTTTGAACTCGCCTACTAGGGAGCACATTTCTCGATGGATGAACTCACAGCAGGGAACCAGCGATAAGAATAGACATTAGACAAAGAAAAAAATGGGGAAAATCTCTGACTAGGTAACCTATAATAAGAAACTGTCTGACCTTGTATTTAATATAATTAGGTTCACTGTCTAGTTATGTGGGGTAACATCATTAGATCGCTTAAAATAAGTCAGACCCTTGAATGTCAGAACCTTGAAGTCAGAGTGCCAGCCATCTTTAATTCTTTTGAATCAATTAACCAAGAGTTAGCAAGTCTTCCTCGTAAAAGGCATGAAACAGGGACACTGGCTCCATCACCAGACTTCTTTGAGTATCCTAGTGTTGTCATGAATCTTGTGAGGAGTTTTCTCCTACTAAGACTTTGGAAACTAATGTCTTTTGGCTTCTCTTTTCCTTTCTCTCTAGACAAGCATCCCTACTTCACTGCACTGAATCTTCTGAAATCTGACCCTTCCACACATCACGGCTGTGTCTTCTCAAAGCTTACTGTTATACCTTCTTTGTCTCCATCCCAATGGATTGGGAACGCAGTGATCCCTCGTTCTGTTGACCCTCTGTTCGAGGGGGTAGAGTGGAGCGGGCAGGTTTTAGATTTTCCTTACATTTAAATAGCATTTTCCCTTCGCTGTCCCAGTTCCTCTTCAAATGGAGAGTTAGACGGCCAGGTGCTACTTTGGGAGGGAGAGGAGAGGGGCCACATTATTGAGCCAGACCAAAAACAAAAAACACATTTAGATTAAATCACAATTTAATCACGATTTAACCTCCCTCCATCCCAAGCTACTGAGACAGAGTCTCAGGGAGTTCTATAGATCTGGACAGGAAGATACGCGTGGCTTCATAAGCTGAAGAGTTGGCAATGTCAACGACAGCTACCATAGGTGACATGGCGAACAGTGGAGTGGAGTTCTATCCAAAGAGGGGTGGAGGAATGGAGGCCAACCACTCGGACAACTTCGGGGTAACCATGGAGGAGCTGCGGTCTCTGATGGAGCTGAGAGGAGCAGAAGCCTTGCAGAAGATTCAGGAAACCTATGGAGACACAGAGGGCCTCTGCCACAGACTCAAGTCTTCCACCACAGATGGTAAGACTGATATTCTGCCTGTCTTGTTTGTGTAACCCTTTTCCTATTTTTTTTCTTGTCTACTAAAAAACATTCATATATGATTGAATCTCTCAGTGATTATCCATCTTTTGCATTATTCTCACTCTTTAGGTGAATCTGGCTTTACTTATCACTTGCACGCTGACACAATTACACAATTGCACAATTACACAGTCTGTCATTCATTCTGTTGTGCCTGTCTATTATGTATTGCACCTGGAAAAATTGTTCTTTACTAGTGTAGTTCATTTAGCTTTAGCTTCATTTAGCTCAGTGAAGTCCAGGTGCTTGAGGTTGTGAACATTTTTCTCCATTATTGCTATCTGTCCATCCATCCATCCATCCATCCATCCATTTCTTTCTCTCTCTCTCTCTCTCTCTCTCTCTGTCTGTCTCTCTCCCACTCCCACTCCCCCACTCCCCCACTCCCACTCCCACTCCCCCATCCCCATCTTGCCACTCATCCACCATTTCTCACTGTTTCACTCGGCCGGCTTCCCACTCTGGGTGCGTGCGTTTGTGTCAGGTTGCTAGGCTACGGCTCTGTCGGTGGCGAGGTGGGTGTAAGGAGAGGAGGTTACTGAGTAAACAGTTCGCCGGTGTTGAAGAGACTCGTTCATTCACTCATGGATTGGAAGGACCTCACTCTCTGAGAGTTAGATGCTCTGTAATTTTGTCAAGGGGTCCACTTGAGTCCATGGGTATGTGTAGAGATCTGCTGAAATATGTATCTATACCTGAGAATTTAAATAGTTTGTTTCCTGCTTGTACGCCCCTCAGTACTGTGCCCTTTATGTGCCTTTATGTGTAGTATCTGGTACTCCATCCATTGTATTGGAGCCATCTGTTTATGTTACTATAGGCACATTCGGCCAGTCCTTTTTTTGTCTCATGAATAGAAACTCATTCTTTGTGGCTAAATGGAGCAGGCTTTAGTGGAAAACAATGGATAATGTAGCAGGTGTGTTTGGATTGGAATTCTGCAATGGATTGATGTATGAAACAACTGCTAATGAAAATGGAAAAACTGGTATGCCTTCTGAATAGCGAATCAAAGATGTGATATGTATTTCCCATGTTGGTACAGGGAACTAGGACTTACTTGTTTAGAATTTTCTCTGAGAAACTGTTCAAATAAATAATGAATGGACTGTAAGGTTTACCTTTAACTTTCTTGTACAATAAAGTAATAAAGAATCAAGACCTGAAGTGCCAAGCCTTGTGTTATTGGATGTGAGTGATTTCCACTGGTCCCATCAGCCTGCGAATTTCTCATTTAGTGCCACAGGCAAGACATTACAGTACATGTGTATGGCAGGATGAGAGTTGAAGAAAGGAGAGTGAGAGGGAGATGGAAAAGTGATTGTGAGTAGCACCATCACTGTGATGATGAGTCTCTGAAAGCTGAGGTACATTAGTGCCTTCCTCTTCCTGGGCAACACATTTCAGCACTGCAGAATGAGGCCATTGCATTTCTCAAGTCCAGACAGTGTGTACCTCTGTCGGCTCCTGTAACACTATACCCAATACTGCCAGTCTAACAGCAGCACTGAATGAAACCTATCTCAGCTGGCCGGGTTGGGTTGGAGCAAGGGAGAAAGAGAAGGAGGGAGGGAAGGAGAGAACAGGAAAGCTAGTACAGCTTGCCGCATTGTCAAGGACATACCAAGGGGAGATTGGTTTGGGGGGTGGGGGGTTTGGTGCTGATAAAGAGAGAAAGAGAAGGAAAGTGTGAAAAGATAGATCAAAAGGATTAGGTGTAGTCATGATAACTCAGCAGTTTTAAAACCCTCCATCAGGTAATACAGACGTCTCATCTGCCATCATATAATTCCAGCTCTCACTCATTCACACACATACACTTCTACACTGGGTGTATGATATTATCATGCATGCTGTAGTGGGAGTGAGAGGGTTCAGCATGCAGTGTGGGTATGATGTGTGAGAGCAGCTAGCCACACACCAGTTCTCCTGTGTGTGAAAGCACACAGGCATAACACAATGCTCTCAATCATTTGCTGACAGGCCATACTTTTTCCCTAACCACTTTTCTGGCTGGCTCAGCCTGTCCTTATTTGTCATTATGTATATGTCACATATGTACACATAGAAATTGATGCCAATAGTGCTTCATCGAACTAAGTGTTAATACTAGCTCTTGAGCTGGGTCATGCCTCTGATAAACACAGAAGCTCAGAAGCTTTGCAATGTGCTCTAGCCAGAGTCTGCAGTGGAGCTGCCAAGAGCAGACCAATCAGAAATCTATTCTTATGTCACTTTGATGCAATGACATCATCTGTAGCCAGGCGAAAAGGTGCCCAAAGACAGGAAGTTGAAGAGCATGTGTGAGGTTTGCTTGATGCCTTCATTGCCATGGAAACTGCACACATGAATGAAGAAAGAAAGAAAGAAAGCAAGAAAGAAGGGAAGAAAGAGCCTGAAAGACTGGCTGAGAGAGTGAGAGTGGGCACATTAAGGGCAGGCTTAGTGATCATGTGTAATTTAATATTCGCTGTTGGTAGGTATTCAGTTCGTCTCTCCGTTCATTTCAGTGACTTAATGGTCTTTAATCTTCCACTGCCAATGCGTGGGAAATAAACAATGAATAATTTAAATCCGAAATTTATTAGATGCTGTGAAGGCTTCTTATGACTGCAAATGTGGAACAATCCACAGCAAAAGGCTTCAATCACTCATAAAACTCAGAACATCTATGACTTGGTCACTCGTTTTCATGTTCACAATCAGTTACATGTGATAACTATAGATCTAGAAGATACTAGTATATGTGACATTTACATAATTTGCATTTTTATTGCCTTCTCAATCACTGCATGGCTGTTACGATGGCGACAGTGCAGATGGTGGAGAAATGTTACCTCAGAGTTATTAAAGATGTGAAAAGTGGAAGACGAAAATAAGTGAGCAAAAGGGTAAGGTTAAAGTTGTCAGGGAATCTGGCTATTATATTTCAAGCTTCAAATCATTTCTTGCTCATGTATTTAATATACAAAACTTTTACCATTTCAAAGTGAACATAACACACACTGCTAATTCAGCTGTCAGAGTTTGACTTTAACATTCACAAGGAGTGCCTTATTTATTTATTTATTTATTTATTTATTTTTAGAAAACTGTTTTAACTCTTTACATACAGCCTCTGATGTGTGCTTTGCTCATATCAGGTTTGTCTGATAATGCGGTGGACTTGGAGAAAAGAGCGCAAGTATTTGGACAAAACTTCATTCCCCCAAAGAAGCCCAAGACCTTCTTGCAGCTGGTGTGGGAGGCACTGCAGGACGTCACCCTCATCATCTTGGAGATAGCAGCCATCATCTCTCTTGGCCTGTCCTTCTATCAGCCCCCGGGGGAGGAGAGTGAGGGTGAGAAAGGAGCCTAGGGAGAAAGGGGAAAAATGTGAAATTCATCAGAGCTTCTGAGAACTAAGTCAGAGGGGTCATGTTATTAAAAAATAATATTAATATTAATATACAATATTATAAAAATAATTTATTTTATATTATATTTATATTATATTTATATTTGTAAAATATAAATTATTATAAAATTATAAATTATTATAAAACATTACAAAAACAATATAAAATGTTATAATTAATGATAATATTTTAATAATAATTATTATAAAATAATAACAAAAATAAAAGGTGTTATGATTAACAAATAATATTAATCATAACACCTCATGGTGGAGAGGGGGTGAAATGGATGAAAAGGAGAAACAAGAGTGCATGGTCTACATACCTTGGACACTCAAAAATGCCCCTGCTGATACAATATGTTGTAATGACCTGATTATATAACATTATCCTAATCCTGTTTTACTATATTTTAATTAATGGACTTGAACTGAAAGTAGTCCTGATAGGAAATATTGTATTATTATTTCTGAATGCTTCAGTCAACTGAAATGGAAATAATAAAAAAAAAGTAAAAATGTAAAAAAGTCTCCTTCTTCTGGTTGACCTTGAACCTTTTGTTATGCAGCCTGCGGGAACGTGTCAGGTGGTGTGGAGGATGAGGGTGAAGCCGAGGCGGGCTGGATCGAGGGTGCCGCCATCTTACTCTCAGTCATCTGCGTGGTGCTGGTGACGGCCTTCAACGACTGGAGCAAAGAGAAGCAGTTCCGCGGGCTGCAGAGCCGCATTGAACAGGAGCAGCGCTTCGCTGTGGTGCGCAACGGGAATGTCATCCAGATCCCTGTGGCTGACATGGTGGTGGGCGACGTGGCCCAGGTCAAATATGGTCAGTCCCTACTCTCCGTTGACTCTCTACTCATAGAAAGAGTAAGCTTAATAGGTTTCTGAACCAATATAGCTAATATACACTAGGAAGTTGTAAGAAGAGTGTGTGTCTGTTATTACGTGATAATGTTCATCCTGTTGTGTGCGTTCAGGTGATCTGCTGCCTACTGACGGCATTCTGATTCAGGGCAATGATCTGAAGATTGATGAAAGTTCCCTAACTGGAGAGTCAGATCATGTACGCAAGTCAGTGGACAAGGACCCTATGCTTCTTTCTGGTTAGTGTGTCTGCATATGTGTGTTTGTTATTTCTTACCTTATTGACAGCATATGTCGGTGTGACTGAAAGGCTGCAGAGGAATCCAGATGTTTCTAATCAGATCACCATGTCTCTGGTTCCTGCCCGTGATCTCTGGCGTGTGGCCTCCCTCTCCTGCCTGTTGCTATTCTTAGGGCTTGCGACTGCTAACTCCGTTCACTTTATTAGGCTTTCCTGACATGCCGAGGACATTATTCAATAATAGCGTAATGATATTTTCCTAAAGAAGATGTATGAAGTCGTTGGTTAGATAATCATTAGCCATGTAGTGCAGACTGATGCAAGAGCAGATTTTATTTAACTAGGCAAATCACTTCTTCATTACTCCATCTTTTCTTCTCACAGGCACCCACGTGATGGAGGGATCAGGGAGGATGTTGGTGACAGCGGTTGGAGTAAACTCTCAGTCTGGAATCATTTTCACTCTGCTAGGGGCTGGAGAGGGAGAGGAGGAGAAGAAAGAGAAGAAAGGTAGGTGTGAAGTAAAAGGCGCTCACACATTCACACATACAGTGAACGCAAAGGGGCGAAACAATAAAATCTAGAGGTTATATGGAAGTTCTGTCCAGGTCGACTTGCTCTTCCTGACACTCGCATGCACGTTGAGAGGAAACAGAGAGTCGGTGGGACTGAACTGAAGTAAGGGAGTAAGAAAATGCTTAAGTATAACCTCCAGCAGGATGGGCGAGTGTAAAATGGATAATGTCACCTTATATAAGAGACAGGTTTCTTCAGATCAATGGAGGAGCAGTGTGATCACTGGAAAGAAAAAGACGTATAGCATAGATATGTTTTATTACTGCGCCATCCTAGTAAACCGAATCACAGGGTTTTTTATGAGCTTTAGTGCAAAAGCTCCAAAAGAGCTGCAGCCTGTTGCCATTCATGGCAAAAGCCTGACTGAAAATATACAGTAAATGACTGCACAAAAACTGTATTAAAATCAGTGTTTATTCTGTTTATGCAGCATTTCATCTGAGGCATCCATTAAATAAAACAGAGCATCACTGCTTACACACCTTTTCACTTGAAACCTGCCAGTAGCTATGAATAAAATCTGTATAACATTTTTTCTGCTTGTTTCCCTGACTTTTTGCATTAAAAATGCGCTTAGTGATGACATCATTTCCTGCAAAAAAACCTGTAATTGCATACGTTTTGGTTTGCCAATAAAAAAGTTGGGTTCGATAGAGATGTTTCCATCCCTAACTTCATGTGTGTCGCAAGCCGATGTTCGCAGTCATCTTATTCCCCTTTTAGGATGAGTTGCTATAGAGACATTATTGTTATTTAACCAGCTGTTAATATTTCTTGTTTCCTTTTATCTTTGGGACTACACACTGCACTCTTGATCCGTTTTTTCCTCAGGATTTATGCTATTGCAGTACAGATGCCAGTATATCAATAATACAAAGTGCAGATGAGCTGTCATTAACATCTACTAGGAAAATATACAATTCTGTGCAAACATCATACAATAAGCACCTTTAGGTGATGGGGTCTTTTTTAATTCTGCATTACTGAGTCGGTACAATAAGATTTTATATATTCCAAACATTACTTTTCCAACAAAAATGTTTGTGTGTCAGTACTGAAAGCAACACATTACATAACAGAGCACTTTTCAGACAAAAAACATAATGAAGCTGGCTGCTGGGTTTTGCATACAAAAAAGAAGTAAGTGTGACAGTCAAAGTCTCCAGAAGAGCTGTGGCAGATTCTCCAAGATGCTCAGTAAAACTTAA
>JAOVYV010000017.1:9667729-9684432 GCA_025674545.1 Hassar affinis | reverse complement strand
CTCCAACTCATCCCAAACCATCTCAACTGACTGACCTTCATTTCTTACAGTAATGATGGACTGTCGTTTTTCTTTACATAGTCGAGTCTCTCTTGCCGTAATATGGATTAGAACATTACTCACATAGGGCTATTCACTGTATACCCACTCTACCTCTTCACAACACAACTGATGTCTCAAACACGTTTAAGAGGGCAAGAAATCCAAGAAATGAACTCTTGACAAGGCCCAGTTGTTAACTGAAAGCCATTCCAGGTGACTACCTCATAAAGCTGACTGAGAAAATGCCAATGCAAAGCTGTCCACTAAGCAAGAGGTGCCTACTTAGAAGAATTGAAAATATAAAACATATTTTGTTTGTTTAACACTTTTTTGTTTACTAAATAATTCCATATGTATTCCTTCATAGTTTGGATGACTTTAGTATTAATCTACAATGCGGAAAATTTTTAAATAATGAAAAACCATTGAATTTGAGGTGTGTCCAAACTTTTGTCTGGTACTGTATGTAACATCTATCTATCTATCTATCTATCTATCTATCTATCTATCTATCTATCTATATGGAGAGAGAAAGGGAGCAAGAAAGTAAAAGACATAGAGAGTATATACCCTCACTGTCACTTTATTAGGAACACCTGTAATTAATGGTCATTTTTTACACTGGGTGGAGATTGTATATACTTTATATGGACAGCAGTTTCAAAATAAGAAGCAATTAATGCTTACATATATTTCAACTTCATTGTACATTCTATTGTGGGGATTTCCCAAATAAAATTGCTTTGCCTAAGTTTTAATTAAATCATTTATTTATTTTAATTGCTCACAAGCAGAAATATTAAGTAGCAACCAAATAAGAGTTAACATTTGATAAACAATAACTTAAAACATTTGACTTGATAGTAGATATATTAATATTGAATATTTGATCATAATTAATGATTTAATATTAATTAATTTAATATATACAGTCATCTTTCTGCACACACTTGTAATGTTTGTCAGCTTTTCTGTCTTTGTGCTCCAGGTCATTGCCACAGTCCCCACCAGTCACCTGAAGTGTCTGAAAGAGGCAGGTACAGGGCCGGGCACAGATGAGATGACCGAGGACGAGCTGGCTGAGGATGAGGAGGAGATTGACCATGCTGAAAGAGAGCTGCGCAGAGGCCAGATCCTCTGGTTCAGAGGCCTCAACCGCATCCAGACTCAGGTGCTGTGTGTGTGCCTGTAGCCCCTCTCCCCTAACCCCTGTCAGTTGTAGAAGTAGTGACAGTAGTCCTAGTTGCTTTTTTTGTTATTCACAGAAAGTAGAATATCATCATTGTCCAAGAATATTGTTTTATTTTATTTTGCTCTATCTACCTCTCTCCTTTCTCTACCTCTCTCCTTTCTCTCTAGAAGAGTCAGCAAAACATCAGCTCATGCTTACCTCTGTTTGTCTTTGTCCTGTTCTCTTTGGGACCCTTTAATAAAATGAGTATAGATTTCTCTGACAGTCATCTATAAAACTCCGCCCCTGCACAGATCTGTGTCACTCTATTTTTCCATTTAACTGAAATTCTTTAGAGGCATTTATTATATAGATTTACCTTTGCCTCTGTGCTACAGGGTCCATCCAGTCGGGATCTGTGGAACCTCTTTGTACTGCTCTTCTTAATTGTGACAATAAGGGAATTTCTATCATTTAAAAGGGGCTTTAACACCTATCATGGTACTTTTTTGGAATAAGTCAGGGGTGGGGGGGGGGCAATAAACAATACTACTATTTTACAAAGTTTTTTAATTATATTATCTATCCTTGTAAGCATAATACAAGCTGATGTGTAAGAGGTTCCTCATACTTGCCTCTACCTCAGGGCTCCCACACTTACTAATTTCAAAACTGTTTTTTCCCCTCCTCTATGCTTTTACTTTATTTTATTATAATATGCACTCTAGCAAAGACAATCGTGTTTCTTATACAGGGAGTTTTTTAATAAATCCACTTTGATGTAAGGCAGATCACCTGTCTGACCAATGCTAACTGATTAATGCTTAATTAATGTTTGATTGGTGTCTTGGATGTCCGGGTTCTCTTTGATATCATAGCTGTGTATGTAAGTGTGTGTGTGTATCTGTGTGTGTGTGTGATCAACTGAATGTGCTCTCCTGTCGGAGCAGTCCTTTTCCCTTCTCTATGTCTCGTAAACCAGTAATAGAACAGGTAGGAAAGAGACAGCTGAGCACAGTACAATAGCTTTGAAGAGCTCTGTCTCTCCCCAACAAGACACTCTAGGAGATGTGAGATGATGTGTGTGGGCTCTTAGCTAGGACTTTGCAGAGTATGGTTGTTAAATTGGTGTCTATGAAGGCAGTGTGTGGTTTACCGGACCTGGATAATAGGCTGAGTGAAGGATAGAAAGTGAGCTGGTGTGACTGCTGATAGAGGAATCCAAAAACGCATGCATAGACTGCAGCACTGAGAGTGTGGACAGGATGTAGAGCCCTGTGAAAAATGTGTGTAGACTTCTTAATATTCTCAGACTGCGGCTCAGAAAGGAACTGCAGACTCAGGGAGGATGAACAGTGGGGTCCAATAGTATGAGATCATTAACTCCTTAAAGTCCCTTATTGTTCAATTATTCATCATAAAGTGTATTATTCTGTACTTACTATGAATTATTCAGTAACTACAGTGGAAATAGTGGTTCCAGACTGAGCACTGTATGGCTGGACCTGGTGATGTGTCTTGGGAGTTTATGGGGATCAAACTATGTTTTTATTTACATTAATTAGCGAAAATGAAATTTTCTTAGATGAGACTTTCTAGTATATTAATTATTTTGGTAACACTTCCTATGAATCCTGTATTCATAATGCATTATATATTGCATTAAATGGCATAATGACTGCCATAAGCCTGTATAATTACTCATAAGTAGTTATAACTACATACATAACACTGCATAAAGTAAAAGTAACAGGACTTTATGAAGACAGGTTTCATAATGCGTTATAATACCTATTCATAAGAACATTACACATAATAATGTTGTAATGCACTATAACACAGGTTTGATTCATTTCATGTATTATGTATAAATATATACATATAATATTTATATTTATTTATATTTATGTGTATAAATATACAGGAAATGTCATTGAAACATGCTTCACTTAAAGCCAGTAAAGAGCACTTATAATGCTCTATAAGGTAATATATATTGCAATGTCAAAGCTGTATGTTATAATGCATTACAACACATAATACATAAAGCATACCAAACCTGTATTATAGTGCATTACAACATTAGTATGTGTAATGTTCTTATGAACAGATATTATAACGCATTATGAAACCTGTCTTTATAAAGTCCTATCACTCTTACTTTATAAAGGGTTATGTATTTAGCTATAACTAATTATGAGTAATTATACAGGCTTATGACAGTCATCGTAAGTTGTTATATATGCCATATATAATGCATTATGAATACTGAATGCATAGGAAGCATTACCCTAATTTTATATTAAATGACAGTTTAATATTGATAGTGTGATAAAGTGCAGTGCAATGCAGATTTCTCACATAGCAGTTTCTGAGATGTATACAAATATATTTTGTAGTCTTAATTAAAAAAACTGCTGCACTGCTGTCTGACTGGCACTCTTTTAGCAAATCAAGATATTTTGATAATTGTTATAATTTGTCTTCATGTATGGTGAATATTACCACACTGCAGTCCTAGAAAACGTTTACAAACTAAAACGAATCAGTTTATTCATTTAAGAAGGCTGAACTGTAAGTAAATATCCCGAAAGCACACAATTTGCTTCATATTTTTACTTGCTGTGCTGCTGAATATTCGATTCGAAAGGTAACGTGCAGTGCCTAGTATTATTGTTTATCCCCCTTACACTTTTCCACACTTCCATACTGTAGTGATACTATATGTAAATGAAATGCACTTATTTGGGATTATGGGCCGTGAATTTACACAAAGTACACACACCATATTGAATTTGAGAGAAAAGAACTACAGTGTACAATGTAGTTAAAAAAAATATTTTTTAAAGTAAAAGGTAAATGTTGTGATTGCATAAGTATTCATAAGCCCCCCTAAGCTCCGTTTGTAATTAACATGATGTGATCTCAATATAAATACACCTCTTCCTGGAAGGCCTCACAAATATTTTATATTAAATATATATTCAATATAAAATATATAAAATATAAATATGTTTTAATTACTTTAATTTACTTTAAGACTATCTCTTCCTATACTTTTGCTCAAACCAAGAAATCTTTAGTGTATAGCAAAAGCAAAATAATTGACCTTGCCAATCCAGTACTTTCAGAAGGGACTGTATAAATGAAAATAATATAAATTATGAAATTAGAACTGACTCTTTGATCCTACTTTATAGACTGGGGATTCTCAAATATTTTGCAGCCAGGGAACAAACACCAATTTATTTTACTATTTATGCCAGCTATTCAGATATCAAGCATATTACACATGCAGTCATACTGTATATGATCATTGCAATCATTAGAACTTATTCCTGAACGTTTCACCCACAGAACATAATGGTAAAATTAACAGCACCTTATGTAAATAGCAATTGCAATCAAGTTAATGTGGTTTATACTTAAAATGAATATTGTAATGGTGCTATTGTGATGGACCACTGGTAGTCTGTGGATCCCTCTAGGAAGACAATGATGGTGGCCTACAGGTCTGAGAGGACGTGTGGAAAGTTGTGTCCTTCCACACATAATTACTGACAGGTGTAAAAGCATTACTGAGCAAAGGGCCTGCAAGAGAAAGCGACTTCCTAAACCACGAACACACATATTCACATCACATACAGGATTGCTAACACTTATATTGTCATTCATTTATTGCTATACTTATTAAAATCCACATAAGTACGTTTATGATGGATGAAGACTGCAGGATGTAACATAAGGGTGGCATTCACAGAAGTGCTAACAAAGCCCCTTACAAGATTTGCATCGATCCTCTCCTCACCTGACACAGAGTTGGCAAAACACGACATGCATTACGGCAGCAAGACTCGTATCATCAGGGAGCTAAATTTGATCAAGACTTTAATTCAAGGGTGGCTCACTGCACTTCTGAACCAGATAATCAGATTCATCAGATTAGGTTTTAATGTAACTCCTACCTTTCTTTGTTTGAAGGGTGAACTGATAATTGTTGTAGACCAAAAGTCATTCATTTGTTGTTTTTGTTTTTGTTTTATAAAGCTAGCGACTATGTGTTAACTTTAAGCATCTTGCAGTGTTCTGTAATAGACAGGCATTCAGAGATCACTTTCTAATATTGTAATGTTTTAGAGTAACACTAGATGTTCACACACATCCTCTGCAGCTTTGTACATAATAGGTGTGTAATGCATTGACTCTGTATCAGTTAAATGCTCCAGATATCCATAACTGTATAACTGGAAGTGGTTTGCTTGCTAATTTATTTATTTATTTTTCAATTAAATATGAACCTTAATCTTAACATGAAAACACTTGAGAACTGAACGAGGTACGGACAAAACGTTCGGTGAACGTTACGATTAAAACAAACAAAACAGAATATACATAGAAAATACCTTTACTGACCTTCAAAGTAATGTCCATCAGACACAACACACTTTTGACAACGTTCGTACATCTTCTGAATACTGTTGTAAAATCTTTTTTTGGAATCGCCTTCATAGTTGCTGTCTATGAATCTCTGAGATGCCTGCAAATATTGATTTCATGACCTTCATGACCTCCTTAAGGCAAAAAAAAAATTCAGCAGGTGCAAGATTGTGGGAGTAAGTTGGTTGAGCTTGATTTGGAAAATTTGAAACAAACTTTAATGTTCAGTCTTTGCTCCATTCCTGTTTGACGGCAACTTTTCATCAGATCGCGTTCAAATGACTGCCACGTGGACCCGATAAGCCACGCTCACCACACGCTAGGTGTCCGTGCACATTCTCGAACTTGTCATATGCATCTCATTCGACATATTTGACTATTCACTGAACTTTTTGCCCACACCTCGTATAGTCTATGAATTCGGGCTCGGACAGATGCTCAACCTCTGGTGCATCCAAGTTCACAGTTTCTCTCAATCCTGCTTTATTTTTGTTTGTACTTGTCCACAGTATTATCTTACAAATTTCCTTTTTTTTTTCTTTTTTTCAAAATACAAGCAAACTAAACTTCAAACCAATCTGACAGTTACTAAGGATGAATAAATGAACACTGTAAATTCTATTTGCAGCGACTTGTGTTAATGTTAACATGAACATGGTCTTTGTCGTGTCTCGTGTGACCCCTCACGAAAGAAAAAAAACACCTTCTCGTGCCTTTTTGTTATGTCATATGTGATCCCAGAACCAGAACCAGATGCCCAGCCCAAAAGAACCCAAATAGTGCTCCTATATGCATTTATATTTGTTTATAGAGCACATTATTTGTTCATTCCAAATACTGCATTCGTATTCGGTGACATCCCTGTTACATAATGAAGGACAGGATCAGCTTCTGGAGGGCTCCTTCGGGGTTTTGCTTGTTAAAGCTGAATTGATTGACAGTCTCAGCGTGGGTTCAGATGGGCTTGAAAGTATGTTCGGATGCTTATACTGAAGAATATCTGTGCCTGTCATTTTACGCTGCTTAGTTTTGAATGTCCCAAAGGCTAAGAGCAGTAACCCTTTTATATGCCATAACAATTTTCACTTGGTACAGTGTTACCACAAATATATTCTCCTCCTGGATTTCTCCTCTTGCTCTGTCCTTTTCTTTTTGAAGTCTGAAGTATATGTGTGTGTGTGTTATGGTTCTCTCTCTCTCCTGCAGATGGAGGTAGTGAGTACATTCAAGAGGAGTGGTTCGTTTCAGGGCGCAGTGAGACGGCGCTCCTCTGTGCTCAGCCAGCTCCATGACGTAACCAATATTTCTACCCCCACTCATGTAGTTCTCTCCACTGCCAATGCAAGCGCCGCTCCTGGGAGTGAGTCCCCCGCTTTCCCTGTGACAGACATAACACACACTTTATACATAGCAACATCGACACATTATACACAGAGACAGACGCACACATCTCACACCTCTTAACTGTTGACAGAGTTAGACTGGCAAACACACGATAAATGTTTCAGAAACACTCTGCAGCACGCCTGCTTGCCCACATACACACATTGCACTTGTGCAGTATATATCATGTACTGTATAGCTACTTTTCTTTTTTTTTATTGGAAAGTGGTTATTGTGGTTTCTGTGAGTGGCTCTTTGCAAGCTGGCCTGTGTAATTGTGTGGAGTGCTGTTTACGTGTCTCTCCCACACCCCTCCGCCTTGCTGTGTTGGTCCTCTCCTCTTGCTGTTCGGTTTTCCTTGTTTGTTGGGCTTGGTTTTGTTTTCTCTATCCTCTGGTTGGGTCAGGCAACCAATTTCTCTCTCTCTCTCTCTCTCTCTCTTTCTCTTATGCTCTTTGTCTCTCTGCTTTCATTCAATCAGAGCACTTAACAGCATCAGTGCACTCTGTTATGTGCCTCGTCGGCTCCTCTGATGTGGAGATGTTTGCAGTTTAGAGTTTCCCCACTTAGGGTTGGGTTACCTGCAGATTCCAGCATCCACTTGAGAGCTATATGTAATCATGCATAATGGAACAATAGCTCAAGTAGCCTTCCTAATCTATACTTCACAAAGTTTTCTGTATATTGGAGCGCATATTTCTGCCTCTAGAATGATGGTGCAAAGAAATGAACACCATACAATTTGGTAAGGAATTCTGCTGTCCTCTGGTCATGTAGCACAACCACTGTTCCTGCTCTCAGAGGAGAAAATTATATATTAACAATCTGACGAAATGCAGAGAGAACATGGCAGCCCCTTCTTCTTTTTGTTTTCCGGGAGGTTTCTGTTGTCAAGCGTGGTTTTCTGTGGCACAAAGCTAAAACCTAAAAACCTTTCCAGTAATTAAACATTACAAAAGCGTGGCGAGTCACTCCGGGCCCTGTGCAAGGGGTAAACCTTCGAGTATAAGCCCTATAAGGTTTTGATCTCTCTCTCTCTCTTTCTCTCTCTCTTTTTATTTTAAATAATGCAGGTTGTGGTTCATCAGTTTGAGATTTTGTGAAAGTGTCTCCTAATATCTCTGTGCTTTTTACTTCCACAGATCCATCCATCAGTTCTTAATCTCTCTTTCTCTCTCTCTCTATCTATCTCTCTCTATCTCTCTCTTTGTACCATTGGTTCATCGCTCTTTTATGAATGTTTTTTTTTTCCTGTCTTCTACCTTTTTCTGTAGGCTACCTGTTATACTCCGAGTCCTCCTTCAGGAATATTAAGATGATTTGATATATACCTCTAATATATATAGATATAAATATTCTTTAAATATTTGTATAGAATTATACATCTATAGTTACAATGATTATTATGCCTGAGATTTATTTTCATGAGTTACCATTGTAGCATTAGAAAATGACTTCGAATAGCTTCTCAGACGCTTTTAGCTTGTCCATTTTATTTTATTATTTTAGCCTTCTCCCTCTATCTCTGCTTTGTTTGCACGTCTTGACTTTGGTAGCAGGTTAAAAATGTCCTTACCTCATACCCCACAGCAGTGTGTTCTGTGTGTTACTAGACGCTAAATCACTTCATGCTGTGTATGTGTCCCATCCCATTTCACCTTAATTTGTGTGTGTGTATGTGTGCGAACGAGCGAGCATCCTCTCATGTTCATGATTCACATACTCATGCGCTAAGTGCCTGGCTCTTAAGTCACATCGGTCACTCTCCTGATTTTTTTTTATTTTTTTTTTATTCGGGCTACATTACATAAAATTTTTTCAGCCCGCATCCTTAATTAGAAAGGCATTAGATCGTTTATAAATGTGAGCAATTTCTTGCTGTGCTAATATATATTTATATGACTGTATTGTATAGTTAATAGCATGAAATAGGGAAGTTATTGTATACAGATGTTCATATAGCATATTGTACAGATTTGGGAATTCATGTTTGCTTTTATATGGGGTTCTGTAATACATGTTATCACTGTGAACCAGAGGCTGAAAAGGACACTGCCACTGATGGATATTCATGTTTACCCTTTTGCCTGTTAGCTCTCTCATTTGTTCAAACATTTACCGTGTATGGTAACAGTCCACTGCCGAATGCACATACACTCTGTCAATCACTGTGCGTGTGCTGAGGAGGGATTTCATCGGGAAATGTTTATAACTGAACATGAGTTATAAGAGCTTTTCCTGTTGCTTGAAGCTTTGGTTACTTGCAGTAAATCTGGCCTTTTCATCTTTGTCTTAACGGGTTAATAAGAGTGAGAATGATTTCTTTTTTCAATTACCATCCTCATGGGCGCAATCATGCGGCTTTCCAGTGGAACCATAACTAATTTGTTATGTTCATTGGTTCGAGTCAAGGTTGACTAACCCTTCATTAGGGCAACTCACAGACCATGAAGTCATGCTGATGATCTCGACTCGCAGAATGCAAGTTCAGGAGTTTGCCTGGACTTGACATGAATTTGTGAGATCATCAGGATGCGAGGTCTTTTATTTAACAGGTCATCCTCATTAACCCTTAGTTTCCATCCCAGCTTCTTTTAGCACTTCTTCTCCTCTGCTTCTACTCACTCTGTTTTTGCTTCAGTGACCCTTATCATTGGGAGAAAAAAAAAGATTTATTGAACGGACCATATTTTGATTTGTTTTCATTTTTTTTTAATGATCGAGTTTTTCCATCAAGCATTTTTCTTTGAAGGACAGCGTGGGGAGACAGTGGACTCTAATCTGGCATGCTAACATCCAGAGCAAAGACAAAAAATATCATTTAACACCGAGTTTTTTGCTTTCCTCCATTCCTCTACTGTGGGCATTATACTCGAACGTTTACCTGTATCCATGCAAAAAAATAAAATAAAATAAAGAACACAAAACAAAGAGCAAAAAGAAAACAACAAAACGAGAACAATATTCAAATTGTTCAAGATTTGCAGGAGGTCTTTCTTTTTCTTGCTAACAAACAGGCTCTTTGGAAAAACAGATAAGCACTTAACCAAATGCTTGACCTTTTCTTCCTGTTTGGTTGTTTGGTTGTTGTTTTCTGTTGTTTGAATCTTTGTTTCTTTCTGGTTCATTTAGCCTCTTTTCCTTTGCTGGGTGAGTTTCTGACTGGGGAAGAGGGGTGGGAGAGGTGGGCTGCACCAGCCGCTGGCCACAGCAAAGGAATGTGCTCTTAAATCTTCTCATCTTGAAACGTTATAAACATCAGCAATGTGTGTGTATATGTGCTACTGCTTCATTTTGTTTTGTCCTTACAGCATGACACTGGCTGCTTATCATCATGCACTCTCTTTCCTTTGGGTTTATTTACGCATTTTACTTTTGCTTCTGTAACAGAATGAGACGGCTGTACTGGACTAAGCACGTCACTGTTTGTGTGTGTGTGTGTGTCTGTGTGTCTATGTGTTGACTTCATATTGGCTCCTGTAGCTCCACTCTTCTCCTGATTATTCAGTTTGCAGTGAAATGTACCAGCTCCTCTTTTCACCCTTCTGCACTTGTCTGCGTTGCCGCATGTCAAACGACAGTTCTCTTCTCTCGCGCGGTCTCTCTTCCTGAATGAACTGCTCCATACCACCATGCGAAATGATTCACTATTACATAGCATGCTTCAAAATGGCTCCATATCCTGAACCATAGCAATGATGTTGCTTACAGAGATAGTCATATTATTCTGTACCAAGTCAGCTGTTCTGTCTGTTGGCGCTGATTCAGAGGCTTAGCCGATAAGGATTCAGAGGCTTAGCCGCTACCTAGTGTTCCCTGGGCCTGTCCTGAGCTTGTCAGCATGACAACGCTCCTGTCACGGCAGCTGGTTTCAAGCGCGCGGAGTGGCAAGGAATTACACAAAGACACTCGCAGTGTGAAATCTGCTAGGGTCTGACAGGGTGAATAAATCTGACATTTAATTTCTAGAATTAGTAAGGTCAGTGAGAGTCTGTAAGACACCATATGCCATTCCATCCCTAAAAAAACATTTCCATAGCATTTACCAAGCACAAAGTGCTAAGAATATTAAATTGAGGATCTCGTTATTCAAAAATCCTTTTCATAGCAGACTGCAGACACGCCACATCTGCATAATAACACTTCTCTTCCATAACACGTCACATTAACATTCACTGGTTGATGGCTTCATTATTCTATGCATGCTACAACATGATGCCTCAGTGACTAATGAGCTGTTGCTTTATTTGCATATGTGTGATATAGCCGCACCCCTGATTATTGATAGTCTAAACAAGGCATCAGTCATACTTCCCTTTGACCGTGGGTGCAGAGGAGGTGCGTCCTCCCTCCAGCCAACCCGCTGGAAACCCCAGTCACTCGTCTGTCTTCCTTGTCACCTCTAATGTTCCACTCAGAACTCTGTTGCAGATTCTAACCCACCTTCTCTTCCTGTGGCTGTATCTATGTGTGTATTAAGGCATCCCTTTGTCATTTCTTCACCGTCTGTCTCTCAGCGCTTGCCTGTGTCTATCACTCGTTTCAGATTCCTTTTGATTGGTTGGTATACACACATAGCAAGCATTCATTTTGTGTTGCCTGTGTTCCTTTTGTACTTGTGTGCTTCCATTTGTCTTTCCGTGTGAAGCCTGATGTGTTCCATTTTGAGTTCATGAGAATGAACATCCATCGTCTTGACTGATCGACAGTGGTAAACTGACTGGATGAGTCCATTTCCTGCTACCTCACTTATGCTTTTGTTTTGACATTTCTCCTTCTTTGAGAAAGTCTTAAGATCTTGTTGCGCAAGATATGTCTAAGATGTCAAAAGAAACCATAACTGCCTCACTTCAGACCAAAGTAATGATGACACATTGTTATCCATATATACATACTGTATATGGATATATACATCAATTGTTTTTTTTAAAAAAAACCTTCAGATGTTTAAAAAAGATATGGTTAATTATTAGCCTTGAATTTCTGTTGCAGCAACTTGATCTTGAGCTGTCTGTGCATTATAAGGCATGTCCAGAAAAGGCTCTGACTACCAGGCACAAACTGAGAGATATCTTTGCTTCCACTCTTCTCTCCAACCACACCATTTTGCTTTTCTTCTTTTTTCCACTCCACCTTTTTCTTACCTTTCTCTCCCTGATCTCTTTCTTGACCTTTCTCTTCTCCACCCCTATATATTGCACTCTTACTTTTTGTCCCTCTCGTTCCTACTCCACATCCCATCCTGTCATTCAGATGCGGGTGGTGAAAGCGTTCCGTAGCTCCCTCTATGACGGCATCGAGAAGCCTGAGTCCAGGAACTCCATCCACAACTTCATGGCACATCCCGAGTTTCTCATCAACGACATCATGCACAACATCCCGCTGATTGACGACACAGACATCGACGATGAATCTGAGCTGTCCAAGCACAACCACCACTACCTGCACCCGGCCTTCCGCAAGCCTCCGCCTCCTCCGGTCCAGCGATCCCGTCCCCCACCACGTCCTTATCGCCAGTACAGCCTCCCAGCTACCCCCAACCGCAACAACAATGCTAACCAGAGCCACCTGACCCAACCAACAGAACACACCGCACACTGGACCACCCATACCCGACAGATGTGCCCCCTTCTCAGCCTGGAGACTGCACTCTGACTGTCTGCACTTCAGAGAAAGGGTACTTGATGGACTTTGGATACGGAGCAGAGACAAGATAACCATTGCTTCATTTGCATATCTGTGATATGATGGGGGAACTCCTGGGGACACAGTATTGATCTGCTCCACCTTCAAACAACTAAAAAAAAAAAACACAGGATCTACCCATTCTCTCCCACCACCACAAACCACCCATGAGTCTGTCTGGTTTTACAGCTTCACACATGCACTGCTTCCTCTCACCGTACTGAGAGGAGGTCAGTGTATTGCGCATCTGTGGTAACTGAGACCAGGGCTAGGAAGGTGAGCAACACAGAAATGGTTTATTTTCACATAATAAGCTGCAGATATGTTAGGATGTAAGGATATATGATGCTGAGTGGAGATGGGTATCATTGCCAGATAAGACTTTTAATAGTAAAATCATATCCGTGACTTGACTTTCATGAGGCATTACATGCAGGCAGAATAAGAGGTCAAATCACACCACTTTTTATTGATGTTATTAACATCATCATCATTATTATTATTATTATCATTATTATTATTATTATTATTATTATTAGCGTAACTAGTTCTACAGTCTATTATCATCATTAGTGTTAAGATTTTCATCACTATATTTGAAAATCCAACTTTTATTACAATATAACTAATGCTTTATGGAGTAGCTTTAACTTATTTATTTATTTGTGGGTTTATTTATTTATTTATTTATTTATTATTCATTATTTATTTATTTGTCTGCTCAGCATTTTTTCAGTCTCGCTATGTCTATTTCTGTGTGTGTATACGTGTTGTGTCTGTCCTAAAAAACCTCACAAAACAAAACAAAAAATAAGTACTAACAAAACAAAGATACAATAAATTTAAAGTTACGATTAATTACGTTTTAACGAGTCTACAAATAGCGAAACAAAACTAAACATTACTGCCATTCATTCTTCCATTAAATTATATTTGTGGAAAATGTAAGCAAATTTTACTGGCTGCCTATTGTTAAGGTCAACTGATACGCCTTTATTGGAGGTAAGATTTGTTTAAATGCAAAGCAATTCTTTTGGCATTTAAAAAAAAATACATTGACATGTATTGCTTGAAATTTGCTACAGGGTAGACGATTTGGGCAAATAACCACAGGATATCCGTTGATAGTAGGCTTTAACAGTTCTAAATCATATCAGTAGAGGCCCGAGGATCACTTATCTGATCATGTTGGCCGATTTACAGCTTACACTGGATGTGGACTTGCCCAGTATCAGCACTCATTGCGTTTTTAGGACTGTTAATTTCATTTCCTTTTACTTGTTTTGCAAATTTCACCAACAAAATGCATTTACCCTTTAAAGCATTGTGAAGTACTATGATTCGCTCATAACCAACAATTTCTGGCCCTTTAAATTCATTCATAGTCACTTTTGATGTTTGGTTCATGTTTTGCTTTATGTAGCACTGACAGTTAGTGCTGAATGTCTGTGATCAAGTCACATATCTGTCTGCAGACTGTGGTTTCAGGGTCTGCACCAGAATAGGAAATGCTCATCTTATACTGCCACAATTTTCATCATGTGCTTAATGTCATGGAAATGAATGATGGACAATCTGTGAGACTGACATCACCTTTGCACATGATCAGAGCTCACTGGTTTGGTTTAAAGGTTAAATAGCCCGGTGGTCACCAGTGGACTCTGACAAAATGCAAATGCACTTTTCTTTGCTATAGATGTTTTGGTATCAGACAAAAATGGGGTACCAAACTTCGAATGCCATAACATACCACAACAAGCATGACACCACGATACATAATGAAACACTAGATTTGAGTACATTCCATTAACATTCCATTCACCTTGTACCACATAAAATTTCTGGGTTGGCACAACCAACGTCATATCGCTCCTAGTCAATGCATTGCAATGCAATACAGTCATCTGGGAAATAGGACCGGCACTTATGCAACAGACTGCCCTGTCCACAGCTCTGTGAAATAAGCTTGATATCATGTACATAGGGCTCTCAGCAATCCTTTATCTGTATAGAATACTTTTCTAGAGTGCCCAGTTGTCAGCGACTGGCAAATGTTGAAAGTGTACAATGCAAGCATGAACGTTGATGGATCATGTTGTTGCATTGCTCAGTGTTGTCTGTGCAGAGCATGTGTTGATTATCATAGCGCACCTTGCCATCATTGTTTAACTTCATCTGTCTGTTGATGGTCCATTTGCACTGGTCAGCTTCTCACTGTTTCTTCAGCAGTAGGTGGACATCCATTTCTCCTTATGGTCATTGATGTGCTGTTGACTGCAAATGTTCTTCTCCGGTTCCTCTGCTACAGCTACAGAACAGAGCCTTAGACTGGAGTGGTGGCTCGTAGTACTTCTTACATGTCAGTGAATAGACTGATTAAAATAAGTGGCCTGCCCACTTGCGATCAGGACTTTGGAGCTGACGAGGGTTCAAGATTCAGCATACAGAGGCGGACTATTAGAACATGGCAAAGTGTCAATTCTCTACCCATTTTAATTACTTCAGGGGTAAATATTTTATCTCGTTCCATATGTGTCCAAACCATCGGAAGGGTCCATGTGACTAACAGTCCCAGTGGAGTCTCATGATGTGAGAGCGCTGGCAGGTTTTGAGGAAGCGTGGCCCCATTTCGATGCACAGACACAGTCAGCTCACTAAAACGATGGCCAGCGAAGGCAGAAATGATCGCTTAACTCGCTTAACTCATGACTATGATGTACTCTTTGCCTAATCTTATCTAATCATAAACAGAGCTTAGCTGCATCAAAATAGTCTTAAAAGCTATACTTGTCTTTGAAGGGTGTTAATTCTAAATATCTAAGTTGTAGCCCCAATTCCATTCAACTCCACTGAGGGGTGAATTATATTAGGTCACATTTAGGATATCCCTTCTCTTCAAGTCAACTATCTGCAGGTGAAAGTAAATGCAGACGAAAAAGTGCTGAAGGAATATTTAAGGAAAACAAAACGTCCATTGTCTGCCTTTTTCCATTTTGTTGTAGGAAGTTCATTCAAGGTAAGGTGAAAAAATGTGAAAAGAGTATATAATATATTAAATATAAAAATTATAAAATATTGTACCAACTGCACCAATGCTGTACATTTTTTTTGCCAAAATGTGCACGTGCATTTTTGTTTACAACTTAAGCACATTTTATTTCCCTATTATTATTTATCTTCCCCTATTTTCTTTTTTTTTTGGCTTTTTTGTAAAATATTGAAATTAAACATCTTGTACATTATTATGATGATTATTATTATGATTATATAACTATCATGGTTTTTCCAGCAGTGCTCTTTTAACTGATGGAAAAAACAAACAGTTGCACATTCTACTGAGCATACAATTACTGCGCTACAATGAACAAAAAAAAGACAAAAAAAGAAGAGAAAAAAAATCCAGACTATTAACTATATTAATAATTACCTGCCTGTTACTTAAGAGAAAAAGTATCTATATATGATGAACGAACACACCTGTATACTGTAGACTAAACTGTATGGAAATCTAAGAATTTACTGGGAAAATAAGTCAACACCTTTTGTCTGTATAAAAAAAAAACAAAACAAAGTATTGTACAATAATAACTTTGACCAGTGTCTGTGGTTGTGTTTCATTGTGTGGCTGTGCTTACTTCTTTATTATTAGGGATCACGCATGAAAATAATAATCACGCATTTGTGCCAAATTCAGAAGCAATAACATTCTTGGAAAATAAATCCTAATGTCAGAGTGGTTGATTATTTTACAGTATCTGGTTGATAAACTAGTTTAAAGTGAAGTGACACTGACTGGATGATAACTGACTTTTCAGTAGCAATTTTCAGTATATCGGTGATTTGGGTTACTATTTGTGCAGTTTAGCATGTTTTGTGTTCCTATACAGGGGTTAGACAATCAAACTGAAACCTGTCATTTTAGACCACAATAATTTATTAGTATGGTGTAGGGCCTCCTTTTGCGGCCAATACAGCGTCAATTCGT
>JAOVYV010000017.1:9621849-9641852 GCA_025674545.1 Hassar affinis | reverse complement strand
GGGTTAGGTGCCTTGCTCAAGGGCACTTCAGCCAAGTCCTGTCAGTCATGGGAATTGAACCTGGGACCTTCCGATCACAGGGCAGACACCCTAACCACCAGACCATGACTGCCCCCATTTATTCATTTCATCTAGTCTTTCTGGTTCCTCCCTTTGTGAAAAATACAGCTTGGTGTGACAAGATCCCACCTGCCAAAATGCAGATTGAATTGGTCTAACTGGTAGACCATCTTTGCTTTTAAAAAGGAAGAATGGAGAAAGAAAGGAGGTTTTTGAATTACTTCTACAGATGCCACATTGTAAATACGTTTTTATTTAAGAAAAGTAATACAACAGTAGGACAACTGGAGAATCTCAAACATTTATTGGTCAGCTTTGTCAACTAAAAAGGAAGCTTGGCTAGCTCAGTCTGGGTTTCAGCAGGTTCTCAAGCTCCCTCCTCAGCTTAGCAAGGGCTAATTTAATGCACATATTAATTAGATAACATCTGCGATTTATTATTTCATCTTATTGATGCTTAGAAAAGTTGCTCATTGGTTGTTTAGTACTATAGTACTAACCATTTTCATATGCTAACCAAATCCACATAACTGCATAGTTTGATAATATTGTATACAGTCTCACCAATTTGTTCTAGTAGATCTGGTGTTTTTCCTAGCAACACTGGGCATTAGGTAGGAATAAACCATGGATGGGATGTCAGTTGGATGTAGGAATAGTGTTCCTTGTTAGATTAACATACAATCCATATTTATATGCTAGTTACAGAAAGAGGAAAATCATCTTAAATGCAAGTGATTTGACCCTACTCATAACTACATATTGAATCTTCAGTGCCTAAAGCAAGACAAGCTGCAAGTTTGGATTGACAAAAATACTTTGGACAAAACTTTATTGATTATCAAAATACTGTAACAGTCTTAAAACATATTTTTTTTATTCTGCAATACTGGGTATACAAGGACAAACAAATGAGTCAGATGAGTGAGAGCAAGTGCAACAGGGAGAAATCTTTCCAAAGGAAAAATGAAAGTATTTGCATTTATAATTCAAGAATTCCAGACAAAATACTTGTCCCTTTAAATTTGTCTCTGACCCAATTATTTTATAATTTCCCTTTTATATACTTTATGATTGGCACAGATATCCTTACATTCAGTCTGATGTTACAAGGCTCTTATCATTGAAAGGTGACAGTGCTCAGCTCTACAAAGTGCAATGGAAAATAGAAGTCACACCAAAAGAAATGAGCAAAACCACAAAACTGGCACCAGTTCTGAACCCGTTGTGTAAAAGGCACAAGCGGTACTATGAAGTACTATTGTCATGTCACCCACTGGCAAGCCAACCTGTGCTCTTTCAAAGGAGGGATCACTTTCATCCTTTCTGTTACGAACAAAACTTTAGCTCTTATTCTAAAACAGGTAAGCACATTGCTGCAGTGACAAAGTCCAATCAGTAACTCACTGGTGTAGACCTTGAACATGATCCACCATAACCTGCACCTGCTTAAACAGTACTGCTGAATGCAAAGGAAATGAGTATGGAATCAGACAAATTGAAAAAAGTAGTACAAACTAAAGGAGAAAAGAATAAGACAGCAAAAGAACATTCAGTGTTTATGTATTGTTGGGATGCAGGAGTCTTGCAGTGAATGGCTGCTTCTACTTGAGGCATTGGAATTAGACAGTGATGTGGTATGGGCTCCCAGGAATATGCTCATCACCCCATTTCACCACCAGGATGTACTCGCCCTTCTCTTTAAGCTGGTAGGACACATTATAGAGCCGGTTACCAAGGTGCTTAACCAGAATCTCTTCACAGGGTACTTTAGGACCATCCACTCCAACCAGAAGCATGTTTCGTCCTGTCAAATAAGGGAAAATACAAACTCAGTAAATGTAGTAAATGTTGGTGTTTGCTTAGTGAGACAGAATTCCATCTTGGTCAAAATCCCACTGAAGGGATATATGGCCATCATACCAAGACATACCTGCTTTGCTACAGTCCACACTGAAACTATTTTTCTGGTTGATGAAGCCCTTTGTGAGCCCCAGGCCTTTGGCCACCACACGGCTGGCATCAGAGCTGCCCCAGCCTGGCGCTGCCTGCTGGGTGGAGGTCACACTGCGTGTCACAGGATCAACCAGTACTGAAGAGGTCTCATGCATGCTGTGGCTAGTGACCAGACGGGAACCTGAGCAAGAGAACGGTCAATGAATAGACAAAAATGCAAAATATGCAAACATGGCAAAAAAAACACCTCTAGGAAACAAATGCAACACATCTAACAAGACTATAATTTCCAAAAGGGAAAGCATGTTACTGGGAAAATGTAACAGGCTAAGGAAATCTACATTTCTCACCAGTAATTTTAGCTTTGTAGGGACTGCCAACAATGTGGTAGGGTCCACCATATTTGATGGAAATTAGGTAGTTTCCAGGAGCCATTGGTGTGTAGGTGACCTTATATCCTTCTGGGCATTCTTGACAGTCCATCTTCACCTTTGAGGGTCCATCAATCGTCACAGCCAGTGCTCCAGGACCAGCTGAGCTTGTGTTCACAATGAATTCACATGGTGATCCTGCTCAGAAGGAAAAAGAGGAGCACTTAAGTAAAATTGTACATTTTGTTACAAATGTCAAACTAGACCTGCAGACTTCTCAAAACACAGCCACAAGATGGATATACATACCAGTGGTGCCTCCCTCTAGACCAGCCCCATAAGCAGACACCATGCCTGGGTCTCCAGCCTGGCCCGTTTCTCCAACACGGATCTTGAAAGGGCTTCCGGGGATGTGTGAACCATTGAATTTCACGTCAATCAGGTACAAACCATTCTCCCTGGGAATAAACCTCACTGCATACTTATCTGAAAAAATAAAAAAAATCAGAAAGCAGGTTGAAATCAGTTGATTTAATATCATCAGTAAAGTAAACTATTTTGTAATTCTACAATTACAGACTGTAGTCCATCTGTTTCTCCACATACTTTGTTAGTACCCTTTACTCTGTTCTCTAATGTTCAGGACCCCCACAGATCAGGTGCTATTTGGGTGGTGGATCATTCTCAGCACTGCAGTGACACTGATGTGGTGATGGTGTGTTAGTGTGTTGTACTGATGTGAGTGGATCAGATACAGCAGTATATACATTTTGCCTCACCCTGTAGATGTAAAGTCAGAGACAGTAAGTCATCTGTTGCTGCACAGTTTGTGTTGGTCATCCTCTAATCCTTCATCAGTGCTTACAGTATGCTGCCTACAAGATGCTGGTGACTGGACATTTTTGTTTTTTGGACTATTTTCAGTCCAGCAGCACTGCTGTATCTGATCCACTCACACCAGTACAACACACACTAACACACCACCACCACATCAGTGTCACTGCAGTGCTGAGAATGATCCATTTATATATAAAATTGTATACAAAGTGCAGCTATATGGTAAGTGGAACTGAGAAAATGGGACAAATATAGAGAAAAGGAGGTGGTCATAATGTTAGGCCTGATTGGTGTACATAAGCATAAGCCATTTTAACCATTTTGCCATTTTAGAAACATCTTTCTGCATGTTTTACATGGATTGCAAATTATGGAGAATTTCATTAAAGGACTTGGGCATACACAAATCCTACAGATATGCAACATACATAGAACTTACACATTCAAAAGTATTTTAGTGATGAGTAAAGATTTCGCTCAAAGATAGCTGAGCTAAATGGTTATTATATACATGACTATTACCTTCATCAATCTCAGTGACGCAGCACTCTTCCAATGCCCCTGATGGGCTGTGAACCTTTGCGTCTATGACACCTTTTGCTCCATTCAGACTCACAGCAAAAGAAGCAGGCTGGTTCACCTTTAAACCGGACTCCTGCATTCAGACAACACTTCACATATCAACTAGACATTGAATACACAGCATAACACTGTAGGGTTGCTAAAGCCCTTGGATGCAGAATTACATATTAGGCTAAATATTCCAAAGCAGTAGGATTTACATTGCTTACCTTCAGGCTAACAGAGTTAAAGAGAGGCTAAATAATATATTACAAATCCCAATAATGACCATTAATATTATTGCAGAAATTAGCAGGCATATACAACACTGGGAGAAAAGAGCTCTCTTTAACTCTTTAGCCCCTGGCTTCCATCCCTGCAAGCCATGTAGGGAGGGAGTAAGACTGTTGGGAGCCTTTAGGACAAGGCACGAGAAATACAAACAGTCCTGCAGTATCCCGCAAACCCCATCAACCCTCAACACAGCAGCAGCGCAACACTCACTTAGGCTACATACACACTAATACGTTTTATTCTAAAGTAAAGATGATCTCTGTCCTCTGTCCTAATGCACCTGAAAGTGAATATCACATGACCACTTGCGTACACAGGGCATGCTCATGCCAGTGTAAACCGGAAGCCACTGTACAATAAAGGGAGGATTTAACTGCACAAAGACAACAAGGTCAAAGATGGTGTTTATAATTCATAATCCATGCTGCATTCACCACTGCCAGTCAAGGCTGATGCCATTTGTTTTCTTCTACAAAGGGTCATGCGATAAAAGCGTGACCAGTCAGGGAAGGAATGTCATGACTGATAAGACCCAAACAGGAAGCGAACATGGGTGTCATCATTTCCAGAAGCTGCTCATTTCTGTTCACAATGCAGGCCCAGAGTTTTACATCTAATAAGGGGCTGGCAGCCTTTCCCAACTCTGGAGTAGTATGAATTCCAGACGAAAACGCAGCAAGTGACGTTTTTAAAACTAAAACATTAGTGTGGATGTAACCTTAGCCCCTTAGAATGACATTTACCAATTTACCATTAACATTACAATATATCAGAGAGCGTCAACATTATCAACATACCATCTTGCTAATGGGATTTTAATTTTAATCTAGCCAATGTTTGTCAAAACCTTGAAATTCAACTCTGTTCTTCTCCTTCTTACCATCTACTCACATGGAATGAGCAAACAAATTAAAGATCAAGTGTCTGCTAAAAGCAAATAATTAAATCTTTAAGAACCCATCTGCCTATGCTTTTACTACAAGTGCACTGTGGCTTTTGTGCTGCTGTGCTGAGTGTCGTATGAGACTTGTTTGGGGTGGACAAATGTCTGTCTTCCTCGAAGCCTCACCTGAAGACTGGCAACAGTAAGGCGTCGGGCATCATCAGAGGGTGAGGCGACAGGCACCACGAAGGGACTGTCAGGGATGTGCTCATCGTTGAACTTGATAGACACTTCATAATCTCCTGCAAAGCAAAGACATAAACTGTAAGCTATGGACACATGCATGTGTGCACCACTAACAGTTATTTTGCATGTCATGAGAAAACCCAGGAGTGCAAGGTTTATACAGATTAAACAGGACTTTGCCACTCTCTCACCAGGCTCCTGAACAATGTAGGAGACACCGCTGGAGCCATCCTTACGGTCCTCAAAAGCGATCTCTGCTTTGCTGGGTCCCTCCACAGCGATGGATAAACCTCCAGCTCCAGCCTCACGAGTCCATATGCTGAACTCAGCTAAAAAAAAAAAAAACAGGATGAGAAAATGTCAATTTCTCTCCACTCACAAATGTATAGAATTGTCCTTATATTTATAAATGTGCCAGGGTACAGGGTATCTTCTTACGTTAAAAACATGTAATGCAGCCGGTCACGCAATTTGCGGATAAATAAACTAACACACATTTTAATTGCTTGAAGTGAATAGTCAATAAAAAAAGAAATGAAATAAATTGCAGTGGAAATGCATTTACCAAGTCTCACAGGACAGTCTTCAGATGTTAAACATGAATGCAAGGCAAATGCCACTGATTAAAGACCATTACCCCCACAGTTCAAACATGTACAGCCATTATCGTAAAAAGAATATTAAAAATTTCCCTAGTAGGCAAGTTAATTTGTCATTTTAATACAGTATTTGGATTCAGGTGCAGCCTGTAATCTCTGTGATATCCCTGCTCAGTTGTATCCACTTTCTGCTAATCACACTGGTCCACCCACCTGGAACTCCAGCCTCTGCTCTCTCGAGTCCAGGGCCTCCTGCACGGACCTTGTGAGCCCCTCCTTCTCCCAGAGGACCTACAGTGAACTGGAATGGTGATCCTGGTACATGTTGTCCCTGGTACTTCACACTAACCGTGTGAACACCCATTTCAGTTGGAACAAAACGAATGCAGTAAGTATTGTTCTCTCCTTCCATGATCTCTGCCTTGTGCACTTTTCCGGATGGGCTAGTCACCTGAGCTGTCATGTCGGCAATGTTGATCTCTACAAGATGGACATTACAAAAGGTCAAATACATTCAGTAGCTGAAATAAATGAAGTGGCATTGATGGCTCAGTGGGGGCAGGCTCTGGGTGACTACTTGTGAGATCAAATCCCAGAGCCAACAAGCCTCAACAGTCAAATTGTTCAGTTTTGGGCTCAATTGTGTTTCACTTTGGATAACAGCACATATGTAAACTGGTAGCTTTAAATGACATTTTTAAGAAACTTTGGTGGCATTTACCAGGAATCTTCAGACTCAAGTCGCACTGACTACCAACATTGGCAACAGATGCAGCAGTCCTCTTGCGAGTGATGCTTTCCTTCATCCTACCTTCTCCAGTCACCTTCACTGTGAAAGCACTACCTGTTGAACAAGTATGCAGGGAAAAAAGGGTTAGAACTACAAAATGTACCAATACCAGTTTAAACATTTTATAAAAGACACACCTGGAACATGCTGGTCAGCAAACTTGATATTAATGATATAATTTCCTGGCTCAGTGGGGCAGTATGTGACCTTGCAGGTTCCATCTTCTTGATCTTCTGTATTAATATCCACTTTACTAGGCCCTTCAATGGACAGACTCAGGCCTCCATACCCTAGGCAAACAAAACCATGCAAACCATAGTCAGTTCATGTCAAGGACTTCAATTTATCCTTAATCACAAATCATCTTAAGTACATTCAGAGACGTTTACCTGCATCTCTGGTGTCAATGATGAATTCGGCTGGCTCAAATGTGCGAGCCTCACTAAGACCCTGGCCAGATACACATACACGACTGGCATCAGCAATCTCTGACTGCTTGATCATGACAGAAATGGGACTGCTGGGAATGTGGCGGCCATTTTTCTTAATGTTCACAAGGTGCTCTCCTATCTCCTTAGGCACAAAAGAGACCCCTGGAAACAGGAAATTAGGGCACTTATAGTTTACCATATGCTGTCCACCCAATCTAAAGATTTATACTACATTAAAAAAAAAGACAATAGGTGAAAAACCTTGAGTGGAATAAGTTTTCATTCCTGCACTTACTCTTACAGTAAATACAGTCCATAAGATGCCCCAGGTTATTGGCGAACTTACCAACATGTCCGTTACGGAGCATCTTGAGCAGACATGGCTCCTCACGACCAGAGGGAGTGGTGAGGGAGGCAGTTAGCTGGCTCAGGTCCAGTTCTCCAATGTCCAATGGGATATCAGCAGCAGAGCCCACCTTCAGATGGGACATGCGCATAGAGTCATCTCCTGTGGACAAACACACTGGCATGAGCACACTATGCTGATTTCTCCATGAATTGTCATCAATAAATTGGTAACTTTAAGACTGACCTGTGATCTTTGCCACATAGGGACTACCAGGGATGTGTTTGTCATTATACTTGACAAGAATGTTGTAGTCTCCAGGCAGAACAGGGAGATAAGATACAGTGCAAGTACCATCCTGGTTGTCAGTGCAGCTGATGTCTGCCTTGGAGGGTCCCTCAATGGCCAGAGAGAGTCCACCTGATCAAAATCACAGCATTTCAACACAAACTCAGTTCCTGCTATCCCTAAATATTCCACAAAAAAATTCCATGAGTGTGGAAAAACCATACTACCGTACCTTCTCCAGCATCCTTGGTGTTAACAGTGAAAACTGCAGGCTTATTGACCATGCCATGAATGAGGCCAGGACCATAAGCAGTCACATGACCACTGTTGACATAATCCACATAGAACTGCAGTGGACTTCCTGTCAGGAAAATAAAAATCAGTTGGGGTTAGGCCTAGTTATTTTTCTGAATGTTCTTTCTAAAGTTCTTATAGTATTCATGCCATACCGGGAATGTGTATTCCATCATATTTGATGTCCATCTCATGTAGTCCAGCCTCAGTGGGAGAGTACTTCACCGTGACTGTGCCGTCTTTGTTATCTGCAATATCTGGCTTGGCTACTTTTCCAGATGGCATCCTTACTTCACCTATAGATGAATAGATATCAACTTTTAAAGACTATCCTCAGATAGATCCTCTATGTCTCTTGTATGCTGAAGCCGAAGAGGAGAATATACCATTTTAGAAAACAGACCTGTGATCTCTCCCTTCTGGATGGTAAATGGAATGACCAAATCGAAAGGTCTCAGTCCTGCCACATCCAGTCCGTTCATTCCCATAGCCCTGTCTGTGGCCTGGGAGGCAGAGAGAAGGATAAGTAGTTAACTACAAGTTATTAATTTAGCTTTATTTATACATAAAAGATTAATACTTTTGAAATAGACATATTTGGTTTGGAATGTTATCTGAAGAGCCAGTACCTAAATTTACAGGAAGTAAAAGCTTAAAAGATCAAAATACAAAAATTATGAATACCTCTGATTCCTGTGAAATAATCATTTAATTCAAATCTTAAAATATTAAATATGGTAAAGAAAAGATTTGATGGATCAAAAAAAAGGATAGAATGGGAATTAGATCCGCCCCCAAAAAAAGAAAAGATGACGGTAATGATGACAAGGACGATGTAGTCACCAACATGGACACTGTGTGAAAGCAAAGACATCACAAGAGGAGAATAAAGGCTTAAGTCATGTCTGTGATTCGCAAGTCTGGACAACAGCAGTGAAAGCCAAGCAGACAGGACACAAATGACTCATGGGGGACACACCACAGGAAAGAACCAATAATCTGAACAAAACCACATTACAATCAGCAAATAGCAGCGCCCAACAAACAGCATTAACTTCTGACACACACCCAGCCATTTTGTTAAATGCAGACTTCCACATTTATTGCTTTCAAAATGGCTGACAACATTTGAATGGCAACAAATTAGGAGTTAGATGAAACAGGGTAGGGCCTACACCCACAGGACGAGAATGGAGATGGAGTTGGAGAATGGAGATGAGAGAGAATGTTGAGGGACAAATGAGGGTGGACATGATGGATAGTAAGGAAAGGGGGGTGGGGTGGGGGAAGTGTCAGTACCCATGGCTGGCCCCTGTTGGGCGCGTAGGCGTACTGCGGGACCTGCGTCTGCTGCATAAGTTGTTCAGGGGAGGCACCTTCCAAAGCCTGAGACAGGATGACACAATCAAGAGTGAAATAATCCTAATACTTAGGCATTACACTGATAAAGATCAGGTCTGGGAAGTCGCTTATTAAGTATGATGTCTCGACCTGGTTTGCAATGTTAAAATAGTCTCAGACACCAGAATACCACAAACTTTAAACTACCTGAACCCACAAAAGCCATTCTGTTCTAACGCCATTTAAAAAAAGAGGTTCATTTAATTAAAAGCCTTTGGTGAGTGTTTAAGAGAACAAGACAAGTATTCTTTCCAAAGTTAAGGTAGATGTGAAAGTTAATATAGGCCAGGACAGTACATACATTTTAAAAATTTCTACATACCATGACCTGGAAGGGGCTGTTGGGAATGTGTTCGCCTCCAAAGCGCACACATATGACGTACTTCCCCGGTTGAGGTGCTGTATAAAAGATATCAAAGGTTCCATCCTCATTCTCAACCACGTCCACGTCCACCTCTGCACCATCTGGAGTGCACACTGTGCAGGTCACCTTGCCCTTCCCAGCAGCCTTTGCATCCACAGTGATGACTGTCTGTTCCCCGATCTGTATAGTGGGACCGACTCCAGCGCCTGGTGGACACCATATAAAAAGATTACTTTTAAAGTCTGTGGGTGCAGCCACAGTTTCTTTTTTTTGTTTGTTTTGAAGCTTAAATATCCAACAATCTATAGTAATATTCATTCCACCATGCATTCTGCCTCAGCATGAACCTATGACACTGTGGTAACAGACAGAGAAAGAATTGAAGGTGGAAAGTTTAAAATTCAGAATAGTTGAATGTTCTGTTGTGGCATTTGTAGAAATACACATCCAGAACATCTCGGATCACACATTCTTGAGATTCATTACTCTAAATTTGGAGCAGCCTTCATTTGTGATAAATCTGCATTTACACATAACTGTGCAGCCTGCTGACTTGACCAGTTATTACTGAACAGCCTTTCATGTGTCTGTTACCTCAGTCGTCTAACTGGTAGGAGCCTATTATAGAGGTCATTAATATACGTAGATAATTTCTGTCAGAAGGGGAAAAGATCTTAATGTTTATAACAATGATTATTTCAGTAACCTTAATGGTACATTCCACTGTTCAGCCATAGGAAAGTCAGGCTCAAGTTAGTCATTAGTCCATCTTTACCAACAGGACATGCTGTCTGTTATGCCATTTAAAAAAAAAAAAAGGGAAGAGACGAAGAGGATGGACCAGGTCCCTGACCCAAGAACAGCTGTCCTCACAAAGAGTGTTAAAATGTATAAAATTCTTCTTCTGTGTTAAACAGCTTTAAATAGTAGACTTTAGCAGAGTCAATAACAAACTACACTTTTATGAAAACAGCATGTGCTGTCAAAAAGCATTACGGCGCCATTCTGCATGCAAAAAGAGTCGAGTCCGGAGCAAGACATTTTTTGAAGCGCTTACCCAAACCGTGACCTCCGATTGAGACTGTGAGCCCGTGAGAAGCAGAGAGTGAAAAAGTGAAAAGTAAGTCAGAACAAAATACAATAAAATGTGCTCAAAAAGGAAAAAAAAACATGTAAACCAAGTGGTGAATAGAGTGTGCTGGGAATGTGAGCAGCTCTGCAAAAAAGCTGATGTGTCCAAGTGGATGACAGGACTAGGAGCCATACAAAAACACTTAATAATAAAATGATTTATTTCTAATGGGTTTCTAAGCCCACTGACTACTGAATTACGATAATCCAACCCTCAAATGGGTTTAAAAACAAACAAAAAAAAAGAAAAACAAAACTGTGCCAGATAAATAAATAATCTCCAATAGTTTCCTTATGGCAGAATTAAATCAAGCTATTGGACTCCAAATATTTTAAGCTTTTCCACAGTGTTTCACAGAAGTTCTCCTGATTCATTTTGAATATACTGCTTTGGTCTATAGTCCTCTTAATATTTGCACAATCACAACAAACCAGGAAAATATGCATAATGTACATACAGAATTGTTTTAAGTGGATCAGATATCCATGTTATTCAAGAAGGGCCTACCTGTGACTGTGCACTTGCTGGCATCTCCAGTAGGGACGGCACGAATGCGGTATGGGGAATATGGGATTTCATCACCACCATATTTAATAAGGATGGTGTAGCGACCGGTCATATCTGGCACATAGGAGACTAGGTAAGTTCCATCCTGGTTATCACGAATGTTGGCCTTCTTAGGCTTCCCTTCTGGATCCTGAAATGAACAGGGATTAAACAAGAACGATCCAACTAATTTCCTGTCTAACACAATTCAAAACATTTCTTGCACTTACAGTAATCTGGACAGCCAGAAGTCCCTCTCCTGCATCCTTGGCATCGATGGTAAACTCCACTGGCAGGCTGGCAGGTACCCCAGTAGTGTTAAGACCAGGGCCACTGGCACGCACTTTACTGGCATCATGTGTGGGCAGAACCTTCAACTTATAAGGGCTATAATGGAAAGGGGATGTGTATCAGAAAGATGGGGAAAAAATTGTGAAGTAAGGATAATGAGAAACAGACTACATACTAACTGTCTTCCATTTTCACTAGCAAACTTGAGCTTTCCCAGATGCAACTAAACTATATGATCTAGATTATGCATCCAGATAGCTACTGCATCAGTTGTATTGCTGTCCATACAACATGAAGACTAGAGAAGTAATCACTGCTCTAGTTATCACTGCACAGGTTGTTAACTTGTCCTATGTTACCTCGACTAACAAGTCATCACTCTGTAGTGTTTATAGGGAACTAAAGGAACTGAGCAATCCTTCCCAACCAATTAGAATGTCTGCAAGGCTGTGTCATCAATAGGAAACAACTCTGCGGGTGACGTGTGTACCTGCGTGGGATCTCTTCATCAGCATACAGCACATTAATGGAATATGGCCCTTCTTTGGTAGGAACATAGCTTACAGTGTGAGTCTGATCTCCATTATCCACCACCTCAGCTGGCTCCACAACACCTGCACAAGCATATTCCAGATTATGAAGAAATGCGATTCTAGGTGGTGTTGAATCATTGATAAAGATGGCAACATGAAGCTCTCGGTCACCTTTGGGCCCCTGCACTCTGACTTGCAGAGGAGCTACTCCTGCCTTGCTGGCATCTACAGTGAAGACCTGTGGGATATTAGCTCGTACATTGGTCCCAAGACCCTGGCCTTGGCATTTGACCTTAGTGGGATCAACAGTATCATGAACAGGCACAGAGAAAGGGCTTCCTAAAAACAAACAGTGGATGAAATGGGTCACTTCTCCTCAAATGGAAAAATACAGAACGTTTGAGAAAACAAACAAAAAAAAAAAAACACTAACCAGTGACAGGTTTTCCACCATAGGTAATGTTAAGGTTGTAAGTCCCTGGCTCATATGGGATGTACTCTACAGAGCAGCTGCCATCTTTATTATCAGTGCAGGACATCTTGGCTTCTGAAGGTCCCTCCATAGCCAGGCCCAGGCCTCCTGTACCAGCCCCACTGAACAGACAATGAGAGAGAAAATAAATGGCAGACAAAAAGAAAAATGAGCTCAAATGTACAAACTACTTGCTGAATACCAACCGGGTCTCCACAGTGAATTTGTTAGGTTTGTTGGTGATGCCAGCCTGCAGTCCTGGGCCATGCACACGCACACGTGCAGGATCACAGCCCTCTGTTACAGGCACACGGAATGGACTGTTGGGCACTGGGGCATCATCATAAGAAACTTCTACACTATGTGGACCTGCGTAGAGAAAATATGTATTAAGCCAACACCAAACTTGAATTAAATAAAACAAGACCCAGAAATGGATTCAACTGGAATTACTTTATCATTACAAGTATATACACGATCCAAGGCTTACCTTCTTCATAGGGAGTGTACTCTACTTTGTAGGTACCATCTCCCAGGTCTCTAATAAGAGCCTCAGTGCAGTTACCAGATGGATTGTTGATGCAGGTCTTGATGTGATTGCCACCAGTTTTTGTTAGGGCACGAGCATCAACTGTGAAATCTGTGGTAGCCTCTCTGAAAACCCCTTCAAAATAGCCATGGCAAAAAATTTGAAACATCTTTAAAAGGTTAAGTATACATTTCACAATTCACCCAAATACATACTCAACACACTTAAAACCTAATACACAGATCAATACTAAAAGATTATGGGGAACCTCAAATGTATTCACATCCAGAAAACTACCTTTGCCATCAACTCCACGTCCAAAGACTTTCACACCACTGGTTTCAACAGCTGGCTCCACATTTAGTCTTGATGGGAAGTTTGGCACATCTTGGCCACCATAGCGGATGGTAAGAGTGTACGCTCCAGGGTACAGGGGAATGTAGGTGATGGTATAAGTTCCATCTCCATTATCCTGGATGTGTACCTCTGCTTCAGTTCCATTATCAGAGATGATCTCAATGGTTAATTCGGCAGGGCCAGCATTGGTGCAGTCTACCACAAACTGGCCGGTCTCGCCAACCTTAGCTCGCTCCAAACCTGGACCAGAGCAACGGACCTGCAGACAGAACAAATAAAAAGCTCAGGAAAAATGATCCAGGATTTGAAATGTGGGTAACCATCTAAGCATTTATCTGAAATGCAACAGTCCCACCTTAGATGGGTCAGTGGGAGCTACAGCTTCCACAGGGAAGGGGCTTCCTGGGATAGGAGCACCATCATAAGTGAGCTCCACCTCATAGGGTCCCTTGTCTCTGGGGATGAAGCGAACTTGGCTGGTTTCTGGGCTCAATCCTGGTTCCACCTTACAGGGCACCGATTTACCAGCAGGTCCAGTCACCTTTGCAGCAACCTTACCTTGACCACCAGCGCCCTTTGATTTTACTGTAATTTCCTGGTCTTTTCCAACAGTCATCTCTGAGAAAAAAAACAAAAACACCACTTAGGTCACCTCAGAAAAGCACCAAACAATAACCACTTTTAGAAACATCATATTAAAACGTCAAAGGAAAGTGCTGTCATGACGTACTGTCGCCAAGGCCTGCAACATTAATCTTGCTCAGATCAAGGGAAGGAGCTACAGGCACAGCAAATGGAGTTTTTGGAATGGAGTCACCACCATAAGTCACATTCACACCCAAATTACCCTGAATAAAGAAAATTGACACAGAATTATATAAAATGTTTATATATATATTCTTTTAAACATAACCTATTACATTCAAAATGTTTCCAACCAAATTATGTACTCACCTGTTGCACTGGAGTGTATTTGACAGTATATGTATTGTCATGGTTGTTGATGATATCAAAGTCTCGCACTGCCTCACCCTTGTTGGGGCCAGTAAATTGAGCATCGAGCTTAGCTTTGCCTGCACCCTTAGTATTCACAGTGAAATGAGTGGGTTTGTTCAGTTCCACACCTGAGGAGAAAAAGGAGTGTGAAGCTTAGTTAACCTCTTTCTTACATTTCTGATGATTTGGACACTACAAAAGTAACTACAAGTTTTGATTTGTCACCTGTGCGGCTAAGACCAGGTCCCTCTGCTTTGACTTTGCTGGCATCATGAGACGGATCAACTTTAATTCTGATTGGTGACATTGGAATAGGCTTTAAAAAAAAAAAAAAGAAAAGAAAAGAAAAGGGACATCAGAGACAAGGAACCAACTTATATACACTATATACACTAACACACAAGCGACTGCTACCTGGTCAGCAAACAGCACCATGATAGTGTAGCTGCCAGCTCCTGGAGGAGTGTATTTAACTGTGAAGGTGTCATTATCATTTCTGATTATGTCAAAGTCGATGTCAGACTCAGCTGGTCCCACAACGCCAGGAGCACACTTAATCCCAATGCTGATGTCACCTACAGAGACATGAAGTCTTGCATCTTAGATGTTATAGAGACAAAAAAGATGGATTTGATGAACCAAAATTCATGAGTGTTAAAATTGATATGGTCATACCCTGGCCAGCCTCTGAACAGTCCACAGTGAAGTATGTTGGCTCGAAAGCCTTCAGACCAGTCTTGGCAACACCAGGTCCAGAGACTTTCACCTTATTAGGATGGCAACCAGCTCCAATATTCATCTACAGGTTTAAAAAGATGAATCCAACAGTAAACAAGCAGGAAAACACAACAGTGATAAAAAAAAACCCTTGCAAAATATCCTTTATGAAAAAGTTTAATGGCTGCAGTTTTCCACACTGACTGACCCTGAAAGGGCTTTCCGGGATATTGACTCCACCCCAGGACACCATGACTGTGTGTTTAATGGGCTTGCGAGGGGTGTAGCTGCAGCTGTATGTCCCATTACCATTATCCTTAACCTGCACATCGACTGGGTTTCCATCTCGGTCCTAAGAATAAATGGAATAAATTAATCATTATCCTTCTATTTTCAGTTGTGTTTAAACACAAAGGGATGCAGATTCATACCTGGGCCTGGATCTTTAGAGGTGCCTTCCCTCCCTGTTTAGCATCCACTGTGAACTCTGCTGGCTTCCCAACAGCCAGGCCACTGCTCTGAAGTCCTGGGCCATAGGCTTTCACCTTAAATAGAGATGAGCAGGTTGAGTAAAGATTAGTGCAATTGTACCATCCCCAAGCAATTATTTTGGCTAGCAAACATAACATAACTTTGTACCTTGTCAGGGAAAAAGTCTCTGTCTGGTGCTGGTTTGATCTCCGCCATGAAGGGGCTGTGTTGGATATCCTCACTTTTACAAAGCACATGCACTGCATACTCGCCTGGCTCAGTGGGCCAGTAGCGCACATTGCAGGAGCCATCACCTTTATCATCACACTCGATCTTAGCTGGAGATGGGCCTTCCACAGAGAAACCTAAAAGGAAAGCCAAGTATTATTTCAATTGGGCTGACATGCATCACCTGCCACTTACAAAAATGTGTCCTAAGAATCATAACTACAAAGTGCAAATGAAATTCACCCAAAGTGCCAACATCGTCTCCAACTGCCTCCACCACAAAGTCAGCAGATTTGCCAACAACTCCACCTTCCAAGCCTGGGCCCCATGCCCGTACCTGCTGTGGCCCAGCCTCACTGCTTATTTTGACCTCAAATGGACTAAAACAGGAAAAAAGGGGAACAGGGAAAAGCAAAGAAAGATTTAGGATGAGCTACTTCAGCAATCTTGGAATTCATACAAGTAGACTAGACACAATAACCAATACAATTATCTAATATTCTAACCTGCGAGGAATATGCTGGCCACCCCAGGTAATGGTAATGATGTAGTTTCCAGGTGTGGTGGGGTAATACTCAAAGCTATAGACTCCATCTCCCAAATCCTTCTTCTTACAGGGCTCCTCCAGACCCTCTGTAATACACACATGAACAAAAATCAATTAATATAAGCAGAAACAAGATCAGGTATGGTTACTACTCAGATAATGTACTTTACTCACTGGGCCCTTTGATGGTGACCTTCAGATCTCCAGTGCCAGCACCTTTGGTATAGACTTTAAACTCTGCAGTCTCCTTGATCCTCAGGCCTTTAGGCTGCAAACCACGGCCTTTGGCTCTGCACAAACTGGGGTTACATGCTGCAAAAGGACATGAAACAAAGTGATTAAAATATCACACTTCAAACATGCAAAGTTAATGTTCTGAATGGTCAAACTTTCAGGAAACAACAGGCATGGTGCAGTGGAGATAAGGAAGTGCAAGTGGCAGAGCTATATATCTGTACCAAGCAAGCTTAGATGTGGCTGAAACAGTAGCTTGACATATTAGTAAAGGAAATGGGAGTTTTATTGTAAGGCGTGATAATGTTTAATAATATTCTGTAAAAAAAAAAAATGCTGTGTCACCAAGTCATTTGGATGACCATAGTCCCACACCCCTCTTCCCCAAAAACTAGTGGTGGCTCTGCTACAGCATATGGATGGTAAAGAATAACCTATACCAAAAATGTATTTGAAAAATCATTTCTTTTTTATATATAAACTTTTTAATTTTCTTTATTTATATACTTTTTATTTTATAGTAACTTAGCAGAAGAAACTTAGAATGATCTTGATCTCATTTTAGAGTTTTTAAAACCCCAACTTCAAGATTTAGATCCCTACAGAAACTGAGTGTGTTGCACTGGTAATTTGTCAGAATGACCCATGCTCATACATGCAAGCATGCACAGCTTTATTCTACACGTATTACACAACATGCATAATCTTACATCTACTCCTGGGCTTGTTTGAACCTTTTCCCATCCATATAACCCATCACAAAATAGAACCAATTTGACTCTTGCTGCTTTTCATTTTGGCATACCATACAAGTGGCAAAGGAATGTGCACGAGCGCAATGGAGGTATGCAGCAGGTGTGGAATTGAGCATGGTGAGCTCGAGCTGAGCATTTCAGCCTTTACATGTAGCAGCTCATAAAACCCCAGACAGCCGCAGGAAACTTTTTCTTTACGGATCTGCATGATTCATGTGGGTCACGTTTTTAGGTCGAGAAACCCCGAATTCCAGATTAACCTGGAACAATCACATCCTTACATAATAAAATATGAATGTCAGTTATCAAAGGAGTCACATGGAACTATGAGTGAATCGCATGAAAACATGCAGCAGATCCAGAGTAAGCAAAGTACCCAACAGATCCAAGGCGACAGTGCGACAGGAAAGCACGTCAGAGGTCAGCGGGCTGATCCAAAAAAATAGAAGAAAGACCAGCAACAGATCAAAGGTGTCCTTCAGGAGGGAGAAAGAATCATCAGGGAAGAAAATAGCAGCCAAGGAAATATAAGAAAGAGGAAAAAAAAACAACAGAGAGACAGATCATGTGCAGTTAAAGACAAATTAAAAAAGCAATATTCTAGGACTCTTTCCTCTTCTCCCCTATGCCCCAAATGTCTCCAAGTTCTATCTTTTCCCTACTGGCTCCTCACCTTCTCCAACATTGACCGTGTAGGGGCTCTTGGAAATCTGCCCCCCAGCAAATGTTATGTAAATTGTGTGCTGGCCCTCCTGGGTGGGTTTGTATGTGCAACGGTAGCTGCTGTTGCCTTTATCCTCAATGTTGCACTCTACTGTGTCCTTCTTACCACTGGGGTCAATAATGACCACCTCAACTTCTCCCAATCCAGCACCTAAATATGAAAGTGCAACAGTTAATCTTTTTAAAAAAAGACAATTACTATTAAATTGACTAAATGACAAAAATAACTTAATCTGCATTTCTGGGATTACCAGCAGTGTATACATCAAAGTAGGTGGTTTTGTTGGCAATGTTGCCCACAGCCTCAAGTCCTGGCCCTTGGGCAGTAACTTTGCTGGAGTCACCCTGAGCCATCCCCACCTCTACCTCAAAGGGGCTCTTTGAAATATGGAGGCCTGCAAACAGCACCGTCACCTATAATACAAGATAAAGGGGAGAGGTTAAGACCATAACAGGTAGAAATCAACCTATAATATATCCATCTACATTATCAAAACTCTACTATATTCAGATAGGACCTGTTTACCTTATGTGGCCCAGTTACTTTAGGAACATAGACTACTGAGTAAGTGCGATTCTTGTCATTGTTGGGAGTGACTTTAGCCTCCTCACGATGGCCTGCTGGGTCTTCTACATACACCAGCACCTCTCCCTGGCCTGCGCTGATCGTCTCCACAGTGAACACAGCCTTTTTCATCACTACATTACCAGTGGGTTCAATGCCTGGACAGAGGAAAAGAATTCTGTTTAATGCCTATGGATATCTATTGAATGACTCAACAGTTGTTTTCACCAAGCTGGGAAAATAACATTTGACTAAGTTAGTGTACCTGGTCCGTAGGCACGAGCCTTTTTGGGGTTGAGTTTGGGGCGCAGTGGGGCACCAGGTTTCAGCTTCGCTTTAGGGAACTGTGACAGATATGTCATAACCGAGTGCTCATCTACATTGGGATCAACAATTTCCTCTGGAGTGATGACCTGGTAGAGAAAAACAAGCATAAACAGATGAAGTGATATCGGGGGGAAAAAAAAGTTTGTACAAGCGAGTCATAACAGAGACTGCCACCTTGGCAACAGGCACCTTAGAGACCACATACCAGTCTGTGGCATTAATAGGCAAGCACAAGACACGCGACAGCAGGAAACTTTACCAACCACACTTGTAACTGACAGCACGCAATGCATCAGGCTTGGTAAAAAAAAAAAAAAAAAAAAAAAACCCCTTTCACAACTTCATTGGATAGTTTCGCTTCTGTAGTAGCAAAAATCCGTTTAGCCACCCTCTCATTTTTACCAGGTACTGCTTTAAAACCTGTGCAAAGAGTAATAAAAATACGGTGGTTGTTTTTTTCTGTACTACTGATAAGAGCGTTCCAATAGTTGTCAACATTAAAATAATAATAAATCCAATTTAACATCCAATTATTTTTTTTTACATTGAAAAATTTTGTTTAATTAGAAATGAACACTGCTTAGCAAAGTCATGTCCCTTGTACCTGAATTTCAGGAACTTGGGGATTATTCTTCCTTTCAGAGAAACTATGAGGTTAAAAAAAGTGACTCTTTAGAAGAGAAGCAAAAAATGTATTTAAAAAATGTTGCAACACGAAAGTGAGCACTACATGCAACAGTAATTGTAGTACGAGCATGCCACTATTCAGACAATATACAGGTGTTAGACAATGAAACTGAAACACCTGTCATTTTAGTGTGGAAGGTTTCATGGCTAAATTGGACCAGCCTGGTGGCCA
>JAOVYV010000017.1:9608693-9621749 GCA_025674545.1 Hassar affinis | reverse complement strand
CCGCAAAAGTAGGCCCTACACCATACTAATAAATTATTGTGGTCTAAAATGGCAGGTGTTTCAGTTTCATTGTCTAACCCCTGTACATATCTGATGAAAAGAAGCTTGAAAGCAGAGAATTATAATAAATTATTTGTGTTTAAATTTCTTGATTTCTTCAATGACGAATTATTCTTAGACAAAGGATAAATTAGTCACCTGAGGAACACCGAGCCACTCGTCAGCTTGCTGCATTGCCTCGCGAGCGTTATCCACAGGCTTTGTCTGATCCCAAGAGTCCCAGTCCGGACAGAGACCTAAAGAGTTACCAACATTCTTTTCATAAATGCTTGAGAATTATGGAATAGATTAATGTTTACCTGGTTACAAAACATTTAATTAAAAAAAAAAAAAGGTAACAAATTCTTCACTGTAACGCCATGTCTGCTGTCGAGTATCCCTACTTTTAAGGGTCTGTAATTGCGATATTTTTAATTCTCTCTATTATATCAACTCAAATTGATTCCATATAACAAACTATGCGAACCATCTCAAAAATGTTAATGGGTCACACCATTAGTTGTTCGAGGTGTCGGATGTCTGAACCAACACAGTTTATAATTCTAACACCCTCCCCCACCCACCTCAGTGACCTACCTGGGGCACAACTGTCCACCAAGGCTCCCAGAGCTTTGCCGGACTGCCAGTCACGGCTGAAATTGGTTATTGGCAGCTCGGGCAGCTTGTTCTGGATCCAGCCCAGGAGCCTCTGCTTTGGTGTTTTCTGCTTGGCGTCGTCCGTGTCCTCTTCCTCGTCCCACATGGGCATGGAGATGGAGTAGTGCAGAATGAGGGTCCATATCAACCCTAGGATGAGCTTCAGGTTCCCATCCACAATGGCTTTACTGTCTGGTGAAAAATAAAAATAAAAAAGAGAGAATGAACTAGCAGGCAGGAAAACACTGGGTTGAAAAATCTATACGAAAAAAGGATAGAAATTGATGTGACATGGGGTGAGATTTAATGTCTGCTTTTTTTTTTTTTTTACATGATTCATACCATGATTTCAGTTAAACAGCATTAATGGTTTTTAAGAAGATATACATTAAATGATGCAGATTGCTGCCATGAAACTACCTGTAGATTGTTTTAAGGCAAAACGCCTTTTCTTATCTTGCCTTGTCTATGTAGGAGAGCCTGTTGAAGACCAACAGCAGAAGACCCAACAGTGTAACAGTGGCCACCAGTATGGTCAGCATACCAAACAGAGAAGCAAAATTGTCACCCTTCTCCACCCAGTTTTAAAATAAATACACAAAAATCTAAACCCAGCAAAAGACTGGAAAGGCCGTGACAACCATTAGTCATGCTTAGCACTCGCACTTCTCTATTTCTCTGAACAAATGAAGCACACGCCCATCCGACCCTCTGAGCGCAAATAGCCACAATGTTTCAAAGCTTCAATTACTAATGCAACACTGTAAGCAACAACTCTTATCTACTGACAGAAATGCATACAGCCCAACCTTGTTAGATAGTATGTCTGATTATCAGATTTTTAGTGTAGCTTTTGTAGTTGAGGTCTTGTTTCAACTGAGGCATGTCTGCTTGAGTACTCTTAAATATCTATGGAGACCCTTTCAGTACAACTGCAGTGCTTCTCTCCCAAATAGAGTCAATAGGACTCGGATCAATTAATCATCATTATGGAATTCCAGCAGAGTGGACAATGCATTTGTCTTGCAGCTACATGCAAGCCCATGGATGTGTGCACTTGTGCAGGGCTCTGAAGTTTCACATAGCTGCTTATGATCAGTAAATGCCATTTTCATCCAGACACATGCCCCTAACAGCAATGTTCACCAAGCTGAGCCAAAAGCACCCATAACCCATTAGCACATAGGAAATACGTAGACAAAACAGCCTTAAATAGACCTAAATGCACTGTATATTTTAAGATCTCATAACATTTCATCCTGCTCATGACCCTCTACTTATCCAACAGTCTCATTGCCATGTTAAACAATACATTTGCAATTATTTGCCTTTTCCAGAGTGTGGTCTACAAACCACAATAACTTCTCCACAGCTTGCTGGAATTCAGCGTGGTTTCTGGCAAATGAAACTGGACTATTGAAGAATCTCAGATCTCCATTTTCTTTCAGGGGGAAAAACAGAAAGTAGGGTCCCAAAAAAGAAGCTCCATAGCTCTATTATTCTAAGAGACCTGGGGGGATAGTGGTTAAGGGAACAGGGCCATTTCAAGTTTAACATTTTCAAAAGGTATGACGATACAGTTAAGACAGCTTAGTCTCTCTTTATTGTACACAAGATGGTCAAGGGGAAAAAAGTGAGACAGCATAGTCAGTCTCTTATGACTTCTATGACCCTGACAATGCTTCACATGATTACGCAGCGGGGACAAGGTTACGTGGAGACAGACAACAGGGGTGTGTGCGTGTGTGTATGTGTGCGTAGACAAACAGTGAGTGATCTGTGTTAAACAGGTTGGCACTTGTTAGAGAGATCAGAGACACTTATATGATGAGCTGTTGAGTACAGAGGGTGTGGCCACCCCCACAGCAGAAAAATGGAAACATCATCAATCTGCTCTTTAAATCACTGAACTTACAGCACACTACATTGCTTTAATTTTCAAATTAGTTCATTCCTTTGAGACAATTCTCCTTCCAGCAAGGAAACCAGAGGACCTGTAGGAAACCCATGCAGACATGGGGAGAAAATGCAAGACTCTACACGGTCAGTAACCTGAGGTCATGGTCATACTAAAGACTGGAGCTGTGACAAGGCAATTCTACCCTCTGTGCCACCATGCCACTTCTGATCAAACCAACATGGCCATACCTCTGCCTCATACATCTCAATCAAATCCCCCAACAATGGTCTCTTACTAACCAACTAGTAGACTGTTCTTTTTGAAGAATCCTGGGAACCACTATGACTCAAAAGTGTGTGCGCGCATACACTGGAGCATGCTACAGAAACACTTGTGTGTCACTGGCTCGCCAACCCTCAGGCCAAAACACATCATGGACTAGCAAACATATAAAACATGACAGGAATCTCTCCTCTACGCTCAGGCCTTTTTTGGACATGATCAGAGCTACCCATGCAATTCCCAAACCAGGCATCTTATTGCCAAGAAAACACAGAGCCTATGTGGGGTATGTGAGAAAAGGGAAGACAAACACAAAGCAAGAACCCTGAGAGACATTTATAAACGTAGGTTGAGTAGTTGGGGCATAATGTACAAGTTACTCCAGAAGGCAGAGTTATCAGTTTTGGAAATGAGCACAGATATTCCAGACCACACATTCCCATGACTCACCAGCACCCTGGGCTCAATAAACTACAGTGCCTGACGTCAACACTCCCCTCTGACCCCACACCCAGACCTCTGATGCACCATAACATGTACCACCACGACAGACACTCTCATACAGCCTACTAATCCAGTACGAACAAATGTGGTAAAACCCATGTAGGTCCCATTCAAGGTAAATGCTGTCTAAACTAACTTTCAGAATAATTAGAATCCCAATTTCAACTTGGTGAGGGGGCAGTGACAGCAACAGCATAGCAGCGGGGGGAATCCATGTAGGAAATTGCATACATTCCAGTAAATCTCATCACCAACCCTTGACCTGAAATATGAAAGCCCCACAGGGATATTTAATGAATCAGGGAGAGCATGCCCAGGTGATGGATGTAGCCTTGTGTGTGCACGCAAGTTCAATACCATGTTAGCATACACCGTATTTCAGCCTGTCAGGTAGTTGAAAAGTTGAAAAGTCTCAAAGAACTGCTGCATGAACAGCTCCCATGAGGTTCAGCAACATTAATGGCTGCTATATTGCCAGATATAGGAATGCTTTCTGAAATGCACAGCTTATACAACATATGTTCATGAACTTTGTGAGTAAACTTCCTCCTTCTTTCATTTCTGCTGCTTCCAAAGGTCCCTCCCTCCTCCTCGGCCTGCCTCCATCCCTCCCTCTCCTTTGGAAAAGTTCCCCCTGGTTTTTTAGCCTTAAAAGGGCAGAAGCAAACTTGATCCTGGCAGGCCACCCATTTCCCTGCACAGCGGTTTCTGATTACAAGGAGGGAGGGACCAGAGGGAGGAGGGAAGGAGGGAGAGAATGTCAGGGAGCAAAAAGGCTTGAACAGCAAAAACTGCTGCGTTCAGACTTTTGTAAAACCCCATATTGACAGAGCTGGATTGTCAATTGGCTCCTCTTGTTCTGTGGCTAACTGTTCCACGCCAAGCTCCATCACCCTATCCTCACATACCTCTTGCTCTCTCTATCTCTCTCTCACACTCACACTCACACTCAATCTGCAAACTTGTACAGAATCAAAGACTTGATGCTTTCTGTACTTCAGCCTCCAATTTAAAAAGAATGCAACTACAACAAATGTAAACATATTTCTGGTACAATTTGTCCCGAGACATTGTTCAAAAGTATGTTTTTAAGTTTTAGTTGTTTGAGATCTGATGCACAACATTTTTGGCTCATAGTAGCACAGGACATGACAGCATACCATAAAACCCAAGGGTACCCTAATCATTCCATTGCATCTCAAGTACATATGGAGACAATTGACCACGTCCCTCAATATGTAAAGCACGCAAGCATGTACTAATTCTTGACGATTATTAAGAGACATTCAATTCAATCCTTCACCCATAAGGTAACACCTCCTTTCCAGAACATACTTTCTTCATTCCCCTGTTCATAACTTGCACCTCTCCCTCACCATCCCTCCACATCACCCTCCTTCAAACTGTACAAAGAGAAGGAAAATTGCAGCCCTGGTATGGAGTCTTTGCAAAAGCATACCATCCCTAACCACTATCTTAAGTAGTGCCAGAGCAAATTATCTTATCTGCTGAGATGGATCACAAAAATGAATCAGAGGTCCCAGCAGAACAGAGGAAGACTATAATCAAGTGTCCCTTTGTTAGTCTTTAAGCTACCTCACATCCTGTCCCTGTGTGCACACACACTCCTAAAACTGAGTGAGGTTTGAAGAGCCAAATTCTTTGTAAAGCTTTTCAGAAAAAACGAGAAGCATGCCATGGTCTTCATGTGGTTTATGCAGCTGCTGTCTTGGTGAATCACAGTGTCCTTAAAGAAACCGTTAAAAAAGGTTTCACCTAAAAATTGCCACTGCTGTCTTTGAGTCACTGTGGAAGATGTTCGTGACAAATCAACCTTGTGCTATGGATGAAAATGACTTCAAAAAACAGTCTACAGTTTCAGAATCAATCTTTAGAGGGCAGAGGAAAGTTCTTGTTTATCATGCTACAAGGCTCTTTCCCTGTGTGGATGGTACAGGGTGCCATGCATTTGACACATTCAACCTAAAAACAGTTTATAATCTCTACACACAGTCTCATTTTGCTGCTTTACTCCAATTTACTTACACCAACCCTTCCTTCCACAACTGTACTAGTTCCCTGTTCCTAGTGAATGAGCAGGAAATCCTGGCATTAGCAAGGGGCCTCCAGGAGACTCCATACATTTCACCCAAAAGGCATCAGACATCATGGGAGGGGCAAAGAGGATATTATTCAACAAGTAAAATATGCACATTTTTAAAACTTTTAAACAATCCTCAACCCTATAGTGTTGACACACAAAATAATCACTAAAGGAAAGGCAATAGTAATAAGAAAACAATTTTAAAAAATCTGATTTAGTGGAAAACGATTGAGAACAGTCTCTACAACTAAAATAAAAGACCAACAGGAGAAGAGAAGCGCATAAATAGATAGAAAAAGCAGTCATCCAAATCAAGCCACAGTCACACCACCAACACTGGGGCTAAAAAGGTTTAAAAGTTTTATTGGTCCTAATAAGTATATTTCTTCAGCATATTTTCTCCAAACATGGAACGTTTGAACCAGGTCACTGTCACGTCACTAAACAGATATTTCAGTCATACCCCAATGTGACCTAAAACCTTACTTTTCCATCTGTAAAGCAGAAAAGTACAAAATTTGACAATTTAGGTACACATTTATATGTAGTGTCATTATGCTAACTAAACTGGTCAATTGTTTAACCATTACAGCTGCCTATGGTTCAGGTGCATTCAATTATTGAGAGGCTGTTGCACATATGGTTAAATTTATTTTCAGGTGCATGCTCACCTCTGTTTAGAGACAAGCATGCCTGACTCAAGTCCTGTCCTGACTGTTATGCACTAGGACTCCTGGATGAAGATTGAGCAATACAACATCAAATCATAGCACATCATGCAGAACCACACCCAACGTCCTCACCCCTTCCACTATCGGACCTCCATCTACGCAGCATCTGCAAGAGCAATCGTGAATGAAACCCATCAAGGCATAACGAACACACCCACCACCACTTTATGGTCCAAAGTGTCCATTAACCAGGTTCTCCCTGAGAACACATAAACCTAAGCATAAGATATCCAAACACAACCAAACACTAGTTTAGCGTGGTAACCCAAAGAACACTGCTCTGGTTATCAATATAGATGAGGTTCTGGGTTCACCTGTATATCATCACATCAAATATTATATAACTAAACCTCTTTACCTCAAATCATAGGTGAATATTGGCAGAATCAAGCCAGTATTGCACCTATTAAATATAACCATCTCCAACTGCAATTCATACTGTGATAAGTGCAGGCATATGGAAAAAATGTTGCACTGCATCACCTAAGGCTTTACTACCCAATTTCTTTGCCTTGCAACACCTCCATAAATATGCTACATTCATCCCTTCAGGGCTTATTGAGAAACACTGCCATGCAGAGACATATCCTTTCAGACTCCTTTCTCAACTAGAAGGAGCATATCTAATTGCCAGTAATGTAGACCACAAACATGCCATGTTTAAGTATCCTCCCTCAATGGATGTGTACCTTCAGAATCATCGCTGTTAACCAGGAGGTGGTGTAGGACGGTGCATTTCAGTCTTGGCCCTGGGGTATTTTAATATTTTGTCTGCACAAACCAACCTAGTTCAACCTTGTTAATCAGCTGATAAGATGAATAAAGTGGACAGGGAAAGCACTGAAATGTGGAGGTTAAAGGGACTTGAGAAGCAGGGTTGAGAACAGTAGTCCAGGACATCTTAGGTTTAGGTTAAAATGGGATATGACTATAAGATAGGAGGCAATAAACAGGCCAATCTCTTATCACTTAATATCTTCAGAAATGCACAAGACAAATTTCAAAAGGACAATGCATCATCAAGACATGATCAGCAAACAATTCTCTGCATAGTGAAGTCTGATTAAAGGCTTTAGATCTTATTTTATTTTGAGTAGAGTACACTTTTTAGTACATGTAGTACACAGTGCATGTAACACTCATCAAGCACAGCATGATTAAAATAATTGCTTTATCAGGAAAGCTACAGCTGGTTCACTCACTGGATTTATTGGAGCTCATTAGCATGCTCCAAGCACACACTCCAAGCCAAACTGATGTGGAGGTGTGCAACAGAGGTATGGCTGTAAATTAAAACAAAAATATATTATCATCATCTAATATCAGATTAGAGAGAATGGGCAGACCATGCCAATGATATTTTGGAAGTGACTGAAAAAGCAGGGTTTTCACCCAGGCCATATTGGATTGATTGCTTTTCATTGGAGATCTTCAAGGCTTTACCATGAACACACCCACATGCACAATAGCAACTTGCGTGGACTCAGCTTTACAGCGATTACAACTGGGCTGTATATGAGGATCGCCCTGAAGCTGCATGGATAGCTTTGAGATGATGCCAACAGAATTTAGTTCCACACCCTCCGCATAAGCGTCCACAAAACCTACTTGTTGCGCCTAAAGACTTGCCAAGATCCGGCTGTTAAATCCAACGTGGACATTCAGCGTTTGGTTGTGAAAAAAAGACAGCCGGTCAATAATAAAGAAAGCGCACTTTCAGGCCAAGACGAGTTACTCACATCTTTAGTTGGAATTCTCATTTTGAAAAACAGGGAATGAGGAGAGAATGTGCTTAGCTGTTTCAACTTTAGTTGCGGTTTGGTGATCAAATGCTATTGCTACACACAGTGGGAGATTCCAGCGAGGCCCAGCTTTAGCAGCAGAACCCGCTTTCTCCTTGTTCTGTGGCCTACCCAGTCTGGTGCCTTAAGCTTATTATTTCAAAGTAAAGCATGTTTTAAAGCTCGAGTATACCGAGGACAACGTTTTCATTCATAATTATGGAATTTTATCGACACAAACAGATTTAAAGAGACAACAAACTCGGACACTTGAATATCAGTTTAAAATAAACAGTGAAGCAAACAGGCTGTGCTGTGGAAACTATCCGTCTTCAGGATTCAGGATTTGGAAAAACTTTTGGAAAGTTAGCGGTCAAGGCAGAAAGGAAACATATTTCTAACAGTGTAACAAGAGGGAAAAAACGCATACCTATGGACACGAGTTTAATATTCTCCCTGTCGAGAAACTCCAGCGCCACTGACACGTTCTCCAGCTGCATCTGCCTGAAGGTGGGCCGCTGATTGTACTTGCGGAACATCTTCTTCTGGCTGAGCACCTCGAGCAGCCCGATGAGGCGCAGACCATCGCTCAGGTCCGTCTGCAGGTTTGCAATGCGCTTGTTCACGCACTTCAGATGCTCATTGCACCAGCGAGTGAACGTGTTCTGCTGGATCTTCTTCCATGGCGCGTCCTCGGCCAGATCTTTCTCCGTGGCGGGCATGTCGGCGTCCTTGTCCGGTGCGAGAGAGGCGTTGGATGCGGCTGAGGCAGCGCTCGACTGGTGCAGGCGTGGGTGTTGACTCATTCTTATGCTCTCTGCTCGGCCTCGCTACGGGTTCTCACTTTTTTTTAGGGTGGAGTCTTGTGGAGAGCTCTGTGCTCTTGTACCGAGTTCTTTTAACTGCAAGAGAAGAGAAAAGAAGAAATAGGCTAAGCTTAAGAAAAAGGGTGTCTAGTAGCCTTCTATATTTAGACAGAAGGTGGAACTTTATCTTTGCTTCAATTTTTTATATATATGTGTATATATTTCGGATTACATTCGTGACTTTGAGGGAACTGATTTTAATTAACACCACTAGAGCATGAAAAATCATTTATGAGAAAAAAGTGATAAACATCCAGGGCTTTGGAGAGATTATAAGATTATAGAGAATACCATGTGGGTGTTGGGTGTGTTTGGGACAAAACCTGTAACTTAATGTTGCTTAAGGCGAGCCGATTCTCAAGAGTCTGTTATGCAATTCAAACGGTAAATTGACTTCACTTGTTTACACGATAGCAAAAAAAAAACACAATGTTCTCATCTTCTGCCCAGAACGTGCTGGAGTTACTGACTTGCTAAACCAGGAAATTCACCTAAGACGGGATGATAAACGGGTTCCCAGTGCATTATGCAATTTCTAGCCAACACAAATCTAATGATCTCGACGTTTGAGAGTTTATTTCATAAGAGACGTGTCAAATGGTGTGTCTGAAAACGACGCCAATGACGTCAACGCACCAAAAAAAGAGGATTGAATGAATTTTGAATGATGGATGACTTGGAGTAAAGAATGAAACTCAAAGCCTGGGTGTTTTCTTAACATCCAAGTAGGTTAAAGTCGGCACTTGGTTTGCCTGAAGACATTCGTCCTGCACTTCGCTAAGAATCTGATGTGAATCACTATGTAAAGTCTTTGTATAATCTACTTACTAAAAGGAGCATTCACTCCTTCATGCAGTTTCATTAGGTTGGGGAATTCATTGTAGGAGAAACAATACACAATAAATCAGCAGGGAAGCTTGCAAAGGCTATATCATAAAATCAGTGGCAATCACTTGTTTGAGTCAGTCACTGGGGTCTATTTAGCAAACAGTAGATTACTAAATTAACCCAGACCTTTAAGTAAACATAGCCAAAACTCTGATAGAGGATGCTAGGCATAAAGAATGCTTCTACTCGGACTTTTGTTCCAAAACTTTCTTCTCCAGGAGAATCTGAGGAATGCCCTCCGTCTAACTACTGATGCCCTTTGACCCCACCAAAAGACCCCCCCACACACATAAAACAAGAACATTAAACAGACTTGCTCTCCCTCTTCCAATTTCAATCTCTCTCTCTTTCTCTCACACACGCACACACACAAAAACGCATAAAACAAATACAAAAATCAAGCACTATAAAATATAGTAGTTAGGTGATTCAAATGTATATAATGTATCACCACAACATAATGTTGTCTAATGCAAATATTGTCTGCTTTTTATTTAATTCCTGCATACACCTATATAATCTATACAACTCAAAGATAAACCTCGACAACTTCAAACAATAAGTCCTGCTACTATGTAACGCCAAGCTCATTTCGTACTTTGGCGCCATCTACAGGACATAAACCTAATAGTCTCGACATGAAAAATAATTTCTTACCATAAACCAAAAGTTTTGAGTAATTGATACCGCCTAGTAATGATCAATTATTACGCACTCATGTTAATCAGACTGATACATAGGTGTACTTTAGTTTTTATACACTAACCTGTGTAACCTGTTTCCAATATCCAAATGCGAGAAACACCTTCGACAACCTTTGGAATGGTCTGATTCACAGGTGGTAAAATAATGAGAAAAGAAAAAAAGTACCTACGCCGATTCTACCACATCAACAAAACAGGATGCATGCAGCAGAGGTGCCATGCCTGCACACTGGGCACATAGCGTGCACTGCCCGCGCATGCGCACTACCACGGGTCGAAGGAGCCTTGTGGTTAACTCACATAGTACAGCTGTCAACCGCAGAGCGCGCTATCTTCAGCGGGCGAATGAAAAACACAGATTGCAGCACAGGAAAGTTTTTTCCCCCCAGTCATATCACGAATGTATACATTCAATTTCAAATGCACCAAGTAGGCTATCTAAATATATCTAAATATAATCTACTAGGATCTCTTGTTCATGTTCAAACAGTATTTTTTTAATAAAATTATTTTTGACAAGAGCTGCCTACTAGACCTAGGGGTCTACACGAGATACTAAAAACCGTAAAAGGTGTTAGGGCATCGAAACAATAAACTGTGTTAAACGCATGTGCTCCAAGACCACAAGCTGGGCGGCTGGTTTCAGCAGTGATCCTGCTCGTTACTTGTGGGAGGCAGTCGGTTCGTTCAGGTGAGTTTTCCCAGTGTACACTGCGCTGTGAGCGGAGGGGGGCGCACGCCACCATCAAAGTTACACAGTGATATCCAGGCGAGAAAGCGGGCCGCCTTTCCCATAGTTTGCCTTATTTGGTGAGGAGGGATTAATTAGGTTACGACATGTTTAAACCCCCGTAGAGAGCCGCAGGGACTGTGTAGGTTGACGCATCAGCTAAAGCACAGGAAACATGCATGAGGAGAGAGTGTTAAAGGAATGGGAGCTGATACAGAGCAGTGTAAAGAAGAGCACAGGATCATCTACAGCCGTGATCACCCGGCCCTGTTCAGACACGCCTTGTCTTCATGTGGGCTCTGCATTTCATGATATGACTTTTTAACAACCAGATGTACATAACAGCTATGTGTATCTGAACTTACATCAGACATGCAACTCATAACATAACTGGGTAAAACTTTTAGTTAATCTTAACACAAAACACAAACTCCTGAAAACTCAGTAGGTAGTGGGACCGAGTATGGTTTTATAATCCATAAAGCAGCAACTATGATGATGCACACACATCTTAGTACTCTGAGTACTCTGAGCATCAGAGCTCATATGTTAATATCTTCACACACTCCTGTGAATGTGACCGCGTATGTGTGCCAAAGTAATCTGATCAAAAGATAATAGGTTGACTTACAAGCATGGCTTAATAGCAGTGCAGACATGCATACATCTGCTTTGGAGCTGTTTCAGACTCCAGCTATCAGTGCGTTATAACACTTATATACACTCCACTCTGCATAGGCGACAGCTTGAGTTGCACAACTTCTTATGACTGGTTTGAAAAGCTGAAAAAAAATTCTGACTTACATGTTAGGCGATGTTTTCGCAGTGCCCTTAAGATGGTACCTTCTGTATGCTTCACGCCGTTCTGCTGAGAAAAGTGTGCTATCTCTCAGTGTCCCTCCCTGCCGGACTGAAGTCTCCCTAAGGGGAAAGCGCGAGCTCGGTGAACTCCAGCAAGAACGCGAGTGACACCCTCTTGTTATTTTCTATCTCTTTTTCCTCCTCTCCTAACACGAGAACCTTAATTGGTAAAGTATCAAAGAGGTGGAGGAGAAGCAGAAGGAGGAGGGCAACCCTTTTCTATCTAAGCGCTCTGAGAAAGAGCTGACGTTACACGGCGATGCGACCGCGCCTTCGGATTTTAAAGGTATGATGTCACCCTGGCTGCGCGCACCCGTATCCGCTCCGCGCTTGTGTGTGTATGTGTGTGTGTGTGTGTGTGTGTGTGTGTGTGTGAGTGAGTGTGTGTGTGCGCGGTACACTGTTCACTCTCAGGTCGAAGAGCCGAAGGATTCCCAGAGTCAGTCGGCTACGTCCCAGTTAAACCATACACGCCAGTACAGTACACCACCACAAGTTATTCACCCCAGGTGGCTATTCACCCCATTTCGACATGTTCTCCAGCAGGCTGTAGCAGCATTCTTCATTTTCACTTTAAATGCTTATAAGGTCTGCGCACATCCACAACGCTACACCCCCCCTTCCCTCCAGCTAAGCATCTTTTTTTTTATACTTGCAACTTTTTACTTTCATATCTGCTTTACAGAACCACCCAGTGGAACCACCATGTTTTATTTTTCCCTTCAAAAATCACCATGGCAAAGGTTCCCTAAAATATTATCTGTTTGTGTCCTGGTGTCATCACTAGTACATCTCTAGGATTTAAATAGAATCATGGAGAAAAGATACAGATCTAGATAAGATGAGGACATACACTACAGCACAGATAAGGACAGGTGTAAAAGTAATGCACTGTAGCTGGATAGGGGCGGCACGGTGGCGCAGTGGATAGTGCTGTTGCCTCACAGCAAGAAGGACCAGGGTTCGATCCCCGGGTGGGGCGACCTGGGAAATTTCTGTGTGGAGTTTG
>JAOVYV010000017.1:9591674-9603988 GCA_025674545.1 Hassar affinis | reverse complement strand
GCCAAGAAGATGAATGAATGAATGTAACACAATTTGGGGCAAGTATATGATGAACACAGTTTTAGCAGTTTGCAGCTTTAAGTTTTAAACTAAAGAAATGAAGGTTGGACAGCACACACAGGGAGAACTATCACCAGCTGTGTGGACATTTCTGATAATCCATTTAATGGTGTGGTATTACATTTATAAGACTAAATACTAAACAGAAGTTCTTTATAGACATGATATTTTTTTCTCAAGGGGGATTTAACTTTGATTTTGACTTATGATTTTAAGGGCAAACACAAATACATACGATGCGGTTTGTCAGTGGGAGAGCTGCTGAATGTGACTCATCTGCTTTGGGGTGTTCTATGTTTTGACAGGAAGCCCTGGTGACAGATATAGCACATTTTTCCACAGTAACACCAATGCTGTATGGCAGAGCAAACGTCATTAATGGCCATTGTCATTACCACAATGTTGAAACTCAAACATGAGCCAAGGGTCCAACCTTTGTGAAACCACACTTTTGCAAGAGAACAACTTACATATGGCACAAAGAATCAGAAATTTCAAAACCACATTCAGTTCAACAGGAATGAGAGTGTTTTTGACTTGAAGTGTCCCCCATATAGGGCTATCAGCCATCATTTATCTTAGACACCCAGTGGAGTCTACTTGGTTATTGAGCCTGACATTGAGTTTGGGGAAGAATACTGGACTCTCCAGAGTCATCTGGAGAATCCTGGAAGGTGAAGTGTTGAAGATAAAAGTGAAAAAATATGGAAATGAAGTGTCCAAATATGTACTATAAAGAGCAGGAAGGAATACATTTGGAGTGACTGGAGTTAGGTATGCTGTCGTGCAGTTTTATAATGAAATTGGCTGGTACGCTGTTCCAAGAATTTGACTGCCTTGCTTGCTTCAGTCTCTAAAAAACTGTCTACAACTATTACTATGTTACCTTGACATCATAGTGTGAGGATGGACTCTTAACACTTGAATGTGACAATGGTTACACATCTATTCTACCTGTGAGACAGGACAGCCCCTCCATCCTCTTAAACATGTACTCATATGCCTAGAGGCATTAAGCAAGTATGTACCATCTGGATATTATAGCACTATGAGTCAGAGCCTATGATTCTGATGTGTAAGCTCAGATCTTGCCCAACTACAGGACATTGCAAGAAACTGGTAGGGATTTTAAGAAGCTAGGCACACACCAAGAATCAGTGCTGTATGTGTATACTTTTTTGAGCAGGTAGCACATGTGCTCGAAAAGTTTTAAAATGCTGTAATGCAGATAAAATGATGGAACTGTTAATATAAGTGCTAATATTTGTTGTTTTATTTGTAAAAATAATTTGGACACTGTTGAGTTAGCTTGGGGAAATCATTGAGCAACACAGATGTGAATATTAACTCTGGATTTCTTCAGTTCATGAGGCTGGGAGGATCTAAACCTGACTCATTATCACAGACTTTGCCATGTTACATCCTCTATGCCTAGACTGACGCAGATAAATCATATTTCATCTTGTTAGCTTTACAAGCAATGACAGAGACACTGAATTTCATTTGCAACTTAGCTTTATTTGCATTTAATGCCCCCACTGATAATTGATTAAATTAATTTTTTATTGTATTTGGATACACACATGTTCATCACAAATATATTCAGTAATATTTTACATGCCTGTGATTGTAATCTAGTTTATATTACACAGGGTGAATTTTGACCTAGCAGGCACACCACTTTACCACCCTAAGAATGCTCCACTTTCCTTAGAGCCTGATTAATTCCTCTTTTATATTTGTATGTTTTTATATTCTAGTATTCTACTGTTGGATATTGTATATTAAGCATTGACATTGTATGTGACCGCATCAGTATTTGAAATGATGTACATTACTGTATATACTGTTTGTGGACATCTGACCATCAAACATATATATGGGTCTTCCCATATAACACACACAATTGTATAGTATTTTACATCACTGGAACTAAGGAGCCCAAACCTGTTCCAGCATAATAATGCTCCTGGGAACAAAGCATGGTCCATGAAGACCTAGGATGGGACTAAATCTGGAACTAGTTGTGTTATGGACTATTCTACAAACCTTTGGCCATATAATCTAGGTAGCAATATTGCAAGTGATATAGAATACAACAACTTCAGAGATTTAAAAGTGAAACATTGAGTCTGTGTTCTTAGAATTTCTAAGAATCTTTAATTGGAGAAAGAAATACAAAAACCTGCATAGGAGAGTATGACATTTTGGCTGACAGAATAAAAGCAGTTGCCGAAATGCACAGCAGTTTTGGAAATGCCAAGTACAGAAAAATTCATTCATTTATTCATTCATTCATTTTCAGTAATTGCTTTATCTTGGTCAGGGTACAAGGTAGGAGAATTCACCCTGTAAAAGAATTTATTTTTTTTCTTCCTCTTTTGAAACTGTTAAACTTTTCATTTCTGCTCTATACCACCCATTTCCTTCTTTTTTTCCTGTCTTGTTTTTCATTCTCTCTTATTGCTTACCTCTGTTGCAGTATCGTAGATGGAACTTGTAAAGCCTTAGGACTGCACTTGCTATGAACAGTTTTGCACACAAGTCTCAATCACTCAATCACAGTTGATAACCAACACAATAGACATCAATTTAAAACTATAATGAATTCAGAAATGGTTCTGAAGGTCATACTCATAAGTTTCTGTTTGCACAATTGCATTTTTTACTATATAGTAAATAGTTATAGAAGGGAACGTATGTATGATCACACTAACCGGTGTCACCCAGATGACAATGACTCCCTTTGGAGTCTGGTTCCTCTCAAGGGTTCTTCCTCATGTCCTCTCAGGGAGTGTTTCCTTGCCACCATTGCCTCTGGCTTCCTCATTGGGGTTATGCACAATGCTTAGAATTTAAAGCTATTTTGTGAGAATATCTATTGTTAAAAGCACTATACAAGTTAAATTGAATTGAATTTAATTGAATTGACACAATAACAAATTATAATTACCAGAATTCCATCAAAAAGAAATAATAAAATATATATATTTTTAAAAAAGCATTGACGGAACTTGCACAAAAAAAGGGTGAACACAACTCCTTTCTAATAGCTTTGAATTACTACACAATTTCACAATGTAACATAGAGAATCTTAGACAAAAAACCTGGAATAAACTTGATGCTAGCTATCACTCCTACTAGCTAGACTGTTGCATTATTGTTTTATATTTGTGCAGTACCTTGCAGTACCTACCTGGCCGATAATCTCTTAACGAAATGTCTTAGGAAAGGGCTAGGGCCATTCTGTTACAGTAACTGTACATAAAGGAGCCTGCAATCCATGTGCTATATTAAGAAGGCAGTGGTTACATTTACCAGACGTGATTCTCTCCAAACACTGGGGAGAACATATGCACCCTCTGACTCCACAAATCTACGCCCATTTCAACAGTGCAGTGGAGGCCTACCTTTGTATCACATGCTCACAAACACTGATGACGTCTGACTAAGTGGAAGTTTTCAGATGGGGCTACTCAGACAAAGCAGAGTTTTATGAGACGCTGACATGTTCCACACCTGATAAGTCACTGATTATTTTATTTGCTTTGGTATGTTGGGTCTGTATTTGTCCTCGAGTGCTTAGTAGCTCTTGTGGGGGTGCAGTTTGCGAGAAGGATTTTTGCCTTTGTGCTGCTTTCTCAGTGGGAAGCTTTCGTACATTTGGCCATCATGTGTAAGAAATCTGTCTATTTAAAATAAAGATAAAGCTCGGTGAATTACAATGATGTCACAAACAATTGATTTCACCCTTTCATTCTTCCTTTCATGTGGATACATGTGTATGAGTTAGTTGTGATATGTTTTTATGTACAACAAAATATATTAGTCAAAATTTATAGTTAATATATGTTTAGGTAAGATTTATCAGACCAGACTATTCAGTCAAGGGCAGCGTGTATGAGTGTTTGTGTTCCGGCTGAATCACGGGAAGGAGGTGGTGCGACGGGTGTGGTAGGACAGGGTCATTCCTGTTATTATCAATTTAGCGAAGTTGCTTTAGACTGAGTGTCTTCTCACAGTGTGTGTGTGTGTGTGTGTGTGTCTCAATCCGATCTGGCTTAGCTGATTCATTATATCTTTAAAAGGTAAGCTTACTGTCTGAGAACTGAACGAGAGCCAAAGAATCTCTCTGCTGCTACTGGGCAATAATACTCAGTAAATTGCCAGGCAAGCTCTTTGCCTCTCTCTGTTTCTCTTTCTTTGTTCTCTATAGAAGCAAACAATCAAAGAGTCTCCAACACACAGATACACAAACTTTGTAATCAAGAGAGTTGTCTTTTAATGTGAGTTGTCTTTTTCAACAGTGTCGTAGAGGCTTACAGGCACACATATGAAAGCGTACAGGCATACTTGCGTGGACTCACAGACAAATAGACACATACACATGCACTCACTCACACACTTGCCCTTTCCCTCTCTACAAACACAACCATTTATGGTAGGCTCTCTCTCTATCTCATTCTTTCTCCTGAAGAGAGGGAGAAGGGGGGGGGGGTAACTGATCTCGATGCACTGAATGGTAATTTGAGTACAAAGGAGGAAAACAGATTCTTGTAAACTTATCTGTGGCCTTTTTTAAATTTCTGTTGCCTATATGGACCAAATACACAAAGTTCTGCAGTAAATGATTCAGGGGTAGTTCTAACATCTGACGTAAGATATGGTCAATTAGATGGCAGTGGGGTGAGGAAAAAGCTCCAGCACAGTCAACTCAGCAGAGCAACAGAACCTTATCACCCTGTAATGCTGAAGGATCAGACTAGCTTTAATCTGATCAGAAAATCTGTACACACACACAGACACAGCTGAATTGTCCAGACAACACTGTAATAGCATGAGAATTTTATCTAGTTGCCAACACACACACACACGCAAACACACACTAATGATTCTCAGGCCTGATCAGGGATTCCAAAATAGAGATGAAACAGTAAAAGAGACAAAGAAGATTTGAAGTTGTATCCCTAGCTATGAGCCAAATTGTTGGTTTCAGTTACTTTCCTTTAATTGTGTCCCTGAAGTGCTTTGTATCCTGAATACAGTGTGCTCAAGGAAAATCACAGGGTCCAAAACACTATGCTGTAGGCATTTTTAAGCGAATAAAATATGCCTTTTTTTCTTGTCACTAGGGTGGAACTTTTTGTACCTTTAGTTAAAGTGAACATTTTGTACCTTTAAAACTAATCTGAGCTTCTCAAGAAAATGTATTTGTAGTTTCACTGTCCTAATGGAGAGCTGATATAATGTATTCCACTTAATGTATTTCCTTGGGGATCTAATGGTTCTAATGGTCTAATTATTTCAAAGAGTCCATTTATTGATTCATTTAAACTCACATGCATTCAGTGCATCATTAATTGAGTCTTAATACAATTTTCTGATAAATGCTATATATGGTATATGCTATGTCAGCATTTCTTGTTTCCTGTCTTGCACACAATATGAAAGGCAAGACCATTACCGATGTCAATACCAGTCCATTAGGTGCATTATTTTACCATTAAACTACAAATCGCAGATTGGTTATTAGAGACAGGCCTGCTGCCATTGGGGGAAATTAAGGACATTGGGCCAAGAGATTCATTTATGTGAAGGTCTAATTTATTCATCCATTCATCTCCTGGTCTGGTAGACTTGGAGCCTTTCCCAGGAAGTGGGAGGAAACCAGAGAACCTGGAGGAAATTAGAAATAGGAAGACAATACAAATACAAATAGTAACCTGAGCTCAAGTTCAATCCAGGGACCCTGGAACTGTGAGGTGGCAATGCTATTTGCTACATTATCATCCTGCCAATTATCAAAACATGTTGATTAAATCTGCCAGACTCTAAACCAGTTCTAAATGACAGAAACCATAAATGACTACCATACTTTTCAGTAGGGCTACTGTTGACATTACATTAGCTGAAGGAAAAGTGCCTGTACAATACTTTGTTTATCATGTCTAGTGTTTTATCCTATATCTTGTCAGCACAATCTGGCTTCTTCTATTTTTTGCAGGATATAGGCCAGACAGAGTTTGAAAACTCTGATACAATAAGTGCTGGGGGAAGAGCAAGAGTAAGTCTCATGGCAGGATCAGCAGACTGGAGCCTTGGCCTCCTGTCAGAGCTCCTTACATCAATACCAACGTCTTCTGGATTCAGACGAACAGTGGTTCCACTCTCTTTTGTGCATCTAACATCAGCACCCAGCCATAACACCATCTGTATATAAGCTTCCAGCCAAAGAAAGTCAACACAATAATATTGGCTTCAGAAAAACAAGCAAACAGCAGTCCGCAAATGAAGGCAGGCAACTTAGAGCTAAAATATTATGTGAAATATCTCTCATATCTGTCGAATATACCATATACTATACTTATAACTAATATAAACTTAAAAACTAAAAACTTAATATACCATATACTTATAACTAAATGAGGCAATAAATCTATGTCAGTTACTTTCACTCAAAAGGGGGATTGAGTGGGGGGAGAGAGAGAGAGAGAGAGAGAGAGAGTGTGTGAGTGAGTGAGTGAGAGAGAGAGATCCAGTATTTTTGTCCCTATTTGGGAAGAGGAATGTGAAGGGGTTGATAGTGCAGCTATGAATGACTGATTCCTTTCTGTAAAATAACTGTCTCTCACTTCATTAAACAGCCCAAGCACAGACGCACACGCTGATACACTGAGGAATGTGGATAAACATGTACCCATTCACTATGTATAAAAAAAAAAGTTTGATAAATATTTGAAGAAGGAAAGGTATGATAATGTTGTGTTTGGATGTTGACTCAAACTAAAAAAAAGAAACTCACACTCTGAGGGTGTGTGTGTCTGTGGGAGGAAATTCACGCAAGCACAGGGCGAACATACAAACTCCTCCCAGACCCTTCTTACTGTGAGGCAACGGTGCTAACCACTGCACCACCTGCAAATAATAGAAAATCCAATCAAATAAATAAACGTCTGTAAATTACTAATAATAACAAACAATGCAGGGGTGGTTCTTAATGTTATGCTTTGTAATGGTCTATTGATAGCAATAAGGGGAATGGAGCACGTACTGGCACCTGCGTCCATAATGTATCAGTGAAAAAGTTTCAGTTTAACTAAACCATGACAGCACATTCCCAGCACAGCTTGTTTATCTGGTGTACCACATGCACACTTCAGCACAGACAACCCAAGTGCTCCAGTCAGCAGACAGATCAGCGGATGGGTGTACGTGAAGGCAGCATAGCTCAGTGGTTAAGACATTGGACTACTGACCAGATGGTTGTGAGTTGAAAGCCCACTACAAGCTGCCACTGTTGGGCATGGTCCTTAACCCTCAACTGCTCAGTTGTCTAAATGATATGAAATGTACACTCTGTATGAGGGTGCCTGCCAAATGCCATAAATGTAAATGTAAGAGATTCATGGGAGATATAACTACTGCCGAGTGAATACTAACGTCGATTGTTTATTACCCAAGGCTGCAATTTAGAATTACAGTTACCTCATGAAGAATGCCAGTCTGATAGGTAACATTAATGTATATCAGGATCCCAAAATGGCTCCTCTGCTATAGGAGTAGACAGAAAAACCAGAAGAATTGAAATGTATAAGAGAGAAATTGTGAATTGTGAATCACACTACACATGGCACATGTAAGAGAAAGTGAAAATGCAAGAATGAAAGGAAATAAGCATTCCAGATTACTAAACTGCTGCTTAAGCAGTTTTTGAGATATTGACATGTCAGGTGTGTCAGTTGCAGTGCCCCCTATGGACAAAAGTTCACAAAACCTGGCATGCATCTAAGGAATGTAGTAGTGACATGGGTGTGAAATATCAGGAACCTTTGCATTCCATGATATTGGCTAGATTTTTGCTTTGAACATTATTCACGTGGTGCTACTTCACAAATGAATGGCAATGAGCTAGGGTAATGCACCTCCTAGAGACCAGCTTGCCATAAAAAGTTTTTTATAGCTTTTATGCATAATCTTAGGCAAAATGAAAAGTGGCTTTTCAGCTATTGCCCAAAAAGGGCTTTGAGGGGGCACTAACATGAAGAGCACCGCACCCCCTGAGGGAAACAAACCTAATATTCGGTATCAGACATGTGGAGCTACAACTGTACCAACTTTCATGTGGGTTGGTAAAGTCTAGATATATGATATAGTCCATACTATATTGGCGAAGGACAATAAAAGTGGAAAAAGGAGAAGGAGGAGGAGGAGAAATTCTTTTTTCAACCCCCACACTCCCCCAACATACACACACACAGCTACACATACACATACAATATGCCGTGCATATAGATGTATGTACATGTAAGTGAACCTGAATGACATCATATGATCTCATGTCTGAGGCAGTCAGCTCTGAAGCACAAACTTGTGCGGGCAAGCTGCCCCTCCTCACATTGCACATCATTACAGAGAGGGGGGGTTAGTCAAAAAGGAAGTCATGACAGAACACTTCTTTGGAATCGTGTGTAGGAATGTTGTTATGCGTTGTGTGTCATCTGCCCATGTCTTGCATTTGTTTGCAAAACTGGCACTGGTTGCCAGGGCGACGAGTACACTTTCATTTCCTGTTATTTGACCTGATTACTGTTTACATAGATTTTACATACTCTGTCTTTATTTTAGGGAAGAAACAACCACTAGGTGGTGTGGAGAAAGAACATTACATATTATTACCTGTTGTTTGTTTCATGTTAGCAAGCGTATCTTATATTTAAGCACACATTCATTATTTGTGATTCATAATTCTTAATTTTACTCTGTTCAAATTCATGTGTAATTACTGACTATAAGCATTAAACATTGTGTTCAATGTATCAATTTATATATATATATATATGTGTGTGTTATAAATATGGGGGGGGGGGGTGTACTGGTGACTCCATGGCCAAAAAAAATCTTCATTCAAGTGGACAAAACCCTTGAACAAGGCCCTTGACCCTCTTTGCTCTGGGGTCACCATATCATTGATGACCCTGTGGTTTGACCCCAACTTCCTAACAAAGCTGGAATATGTGAAGAAAAGAATTTTACTGTGCAGTATTGTAAATGTAATAGAAAGGCTTCTATTCTGTTCTATTCTATTCTAGGTAGCATGTCTGTATGAGAATGATTCATGATCTAACCTGCTGTTATGCTTTAGCCTCTTCCTCTCATCATTTTTCACTCATTTCTTGCTCCTTATCATGGGCCTGTGCTTATACGTTAACCTCTGTGTGACCCCTGCTTCCCCGTATTCATATTTGGAGTTGTCTTAAACATAAGTACTCTCTGCAAGTACATACTCCTGCCCCAGTACACATGCACACATGCACACACACAGTGAAGAGCATACTATAATATGCATGCTAAGTGTATTTTTGTGTCCTGAACTGTGGACTCCAGAGGTGTTCATGCAGAGGGTGGAAGTGTGCACTGTGCTCTCAGGCCAGTGTGTGAATGGGTGGGGTGCAATTTGTGACTCAGAAATGGAGCTGAAACTCTTACAATGTTGAAAGAGTATCACAACTATGCATCTATCATTTATGCAATCACATGTCAAACATGACCACAGAGGCAACTTTCAATCTTTCAAAGGGCGTTAACTTATCTTCTGCACACAAGCCAAAATGTGTTGCATGGGAGAACATTTTGCAAACATGACAAGGGACTGTGTCATAAATAATTAGGAATTCATGAAAATGAATATGAATATGGAATATAAATAAAGATTTGAAATATTTATATTTATTTTAACAGAAAACTGGATTAAAGGATTCCATCTCATTGAGATTCTTACGACACATTAACCCAATTCATGCTCGACTGAACTGAGGCATTAAAGCAAATGTATGAGTGAGAACACTGCTGCTAACCTGAGCACCGTCCCATCTAAGGCAAAGAATATTTGTTTGCCCCACTTAGGCCAGGAATGTAGCAGCAGGAGGCAGGATGAATAGTTTGTATAGCTTAAAGAGCTTTGGTTCTATAGCTCTAGTGAAGTTTGATTAAATACAGTGCCTGGTATAATTATTTGTTTCCTTGAACTTTTGTTAGACATCTCAATAAAAAAATCTGAGTTAAACATATTTCAGTTCCAGGATGTAACACAAAACAAAATGTGGAAAAAGTTCAATTTAAACCAAGTTTTTTACCCCCTCTCTCTCTACTGTGAGTCTGTTTGTCTGGCTGACATTTTTAGTATATTTTTGGGGTTAGATTTCACAGAGTACACAATTGGCATTAGAGCTGGACCATCAAAGGTGGGTCAGAGGGGATGTTTGTACAGTCACGTCATATCTGTATTGACTAAGACCAAATGTTAGTGATACCAAAGATTCCAGTGGCCACCCCAACATTTGTTCTTCATTATCCAGAGTTTAGACATGTGAGGTCATTCCTCTGTAGAAAATTAAAAGGGGAAAGGGGATTTTTATCAGCACATCCTATTATGGAAACAACGGAGACATCTTTTGGTAGGAAAAGGAAACGACTGGCTTGAGGAGAACAAATTTAGCTGGCCTTTGTCGCCCTCTTGTGTGTGTTCAGTTTCATAGCTTTCAATATGTCCTGAGAGAGAAATAATCTTTGTTTAGGTGTTAAAACAAACTGATTTGGACATCGTTTGTCTTGCTCTCTAATATCAAAATCACATCAACCTGTACAAATAAGAAGTCGAAAACTAATTATATTCATAAACGTTAATCGATTCCTTTGCGTCTACCTGGGATAGCTGTCCATCATCTGATCACCAGGCTATGGGAGTCGATTCTTCGATCCGGGGAATCAATAGAAAGAATCGACTCATTTACATTTACAACCTTCTATTCACTAACCCAACACCTTAACCACTGAGCCACCCCTGCCCACAGGCCCACAGGCTTTGTGAAAGCCGCTTAAACCCGTAAACAGAAAAGCATTTTGACCATATGAAGTGGTAAAAAGCCTATAGGAAGTTATAATAATTCATTTAAAGTTAAAATAATAACGTGGGAATATCCCTTGTTATTCATTCGTTAGTATTATGGATTAGTTCATCATTTCGCTTTTTTTGTTTTTGCATCTGTATCATGTTTTGAAAATGAGAATCGAGGGAAATACTGACGTAAGTATTTTTTTTAATGGACTCCATCATTTGTTTACAGCTAGAAACAAAAACTAAAAATCGACGATGGTGGTCTGTTACAGATACTGTAGATAGAAATGCCACACGTGTAGTGACTGCCATCTGGTGGCGATGTACTGAACTACAGGTCTGATTTTAACCGTAATAATGCTAAATCTGGCTGAATTATGTTTTGACCTATGATTGGTCCAGTAGACACAAGTTTTTTAACAGTGGGTATGAGTATTTAAAACTGTATCGTGTCTTCATTGGCAACTATCAAATAAAGTTACCCTAGTATAAGTACAGTATATAAGGGAAAGCCTGCCCTAGAGGGCACGTTGTAAGGGAGACTGTAGACTTTTTTCTCCATTGCAAGTGCTCATAATTGTGTTTTCTCACTTGGAAGGGCATCTAAGAGGGCTCCTCAGAAAGGAGCCTGTAGGGAATGTCATGTTTATTCTATATCACATTCTTTTCACTGGAGAGTCGTCCATTCTCATGTATATAGGGACACCCTGCCTCCACAAAAATAGGCCTACTGGAATAGACAATGATAATCAAATGATGATTTATTGGATTAACAGGCCCTAGAAAACATTCCCCACACCGTTACACCAACTTCACCAGACTGGACTGTTGACGCAAGGCAGGTTGGGTCTTGGGATTCATGCTGTTGGCACCATCTGTGTGCCTCAGCAGAACCTGAGATTCATCAGACCAGGCTACATTTTCCCAGTCTTCAGCTGTCCAGTTTTGGTGAATCTCTATCCAATGCTGCCTCAGCTGTCTGATCTTGGATCCGATTTGATCTTCTACTGTTTTAGCCTATTTACCTCAAGCTGTGAGATGCCTTTCTGTCAGTGTAAACCAGTCTGACCATTCACTGTTGACAGGTGTTCCTAATAATTCCTAATAATTACATTAGTTCAATAATGTTTCCTAATGACACACAGATATTTGTAAATGGTTTTCTTTTTTTACCCTTGGCTTTTGGACATTTATTCTGTATTTGTTATATGGCAGACCATGTTCTGTTCTGAGTGTGATTTGTTTGGAATTGTTTGATGTTTTGGAAAGTTTATTATTTATTTTATTCATTCATTCATCTTCTTGGCCGCTTATTCCTTTTCAGGGTCACGGGGGAGCCGGTGCCTAGCCGGCCACATA
>JAOVYV010000017.1:9468450-9478541 GCA_025674545.1 Hassar affinis | reverse complement strand
GTGAATGCGAGTGTGAATGTGTGTGTGTATGAGCCTTACGATGGATTAGCGCCCTGTCTAGGGTTGGTTCCTGCCCTCACGCTCAGAGTTGCCGGGTGGGCATCGGCTACCCCGTGACCCCATAACTGGGAATAAGCGGTACAGATAATGACTGACTGACGATTGAACTGTGTTGATGTTCTGTGTACAAAATGTACACAATCACTTTAAACATGAAATTGTATGTAATTCTATGCCCCGAGGGAATTGTGATGAAGTGTTGTTTCTATATTTCTACTTTACAATATCCTATACAGCTATGAAGTTGTAAGCATGCAACTGTCATTTTTTAAAACCGCCAGTCGATGGCAGTAGATGTTCACTTGTATAGCAACTATGAAAGAATTTCAGTTTGTATCCGTTTCTCTGCCATTAATACAGAATGTCACTAAAGCTGCAAGTATTGCTACATAATATAGAGTATATTGTTACAGAGTTTGTTAGATTCAGTGTGTTTAAGAACTTTACCTTCAGGACACAGGATAGTAGTACATAAATCCTTTCAGTAAACAAACAGAAGGAGGCGTCATCCATGTCCGACTGATCTCTGATCACTCAACACAGATCCCTAACAAACTGAAGAATATAAGTCAGGATGTAAAGCCCATATTGGATGGCTGAAAATGTAATAAGCGACCAGATGTTTAATTTTAAAGCAGCACTTTTGCATTGTACCATGTTTATTAATTTCATGACTATGCTTCTTAATAGAACCCAAGGAAACCACAGATTAAGCTGAGATCTGGGATGCCGCATTCAGCCTGTTTTCTATGTAACGGCATTCACATCCATGAGCCAAAGCATTTTCTTTCTCCTGAGCTGTCTCATCTGGGTGTGCAGAGATTCTCCAGCTATTTTTTTCCTAACAGGCATCAGTTTATTGTATTTATTTTTCACACAAGCAGCTTATATTATGCATATGATCATAGTGAGGGAAGGCTTACTAAACTTGCTTGTAAACCAGGTATCCTCATAAGAATAGGGATTAGATTCTGAATGCACTGACAATGCAAATTTCTCCACTATGCCATATATGCTGTGCTGCAATTTTAAATCAGGCATAGCAAGCACATCCTCATAAATATAAAACTTTCTATTCCAGCATTTTGTGTTATTGTAAAGCAGAGAAGCCACTGCAAAGCCAGATGAGACAATAAGCATTGTAAACTAATAACCATGTGCTTTTCTTTTCTCTCATCCAGGTATCATTTCAGATTTCAGTTTCCAAAGAATTTTATTTGCCTGCATAGAAAAAATGAACATGACTTTTAATATCCTCCAGCAATAAAACATCGTCCTTGCTGTTGCTATTTTTAAGGACAAATAAATAACTACTGATATGCTCTATATGTTCTCTGACTAATCATCAGATATGAAGGTCAGTATGCTTCACTAGAAAATACAATATTGTGTTATATTTCAGTTAAGGATTAGCAATAATACGTCTGACATCAGAAATGCCTATCCTTAGCACGCTCAGATAAAATGTTCAAGCCTGAATAATGGCTTGATTGCTTCATGGATGATCTGGACTTTGCTCCATTTATGATTCTCAGAGCTCAGAGGTGATAATGTGCTCCAGATTATACTATTACTCTCACACCCCATAAAACCATGAACTGATGACAAATTGCCAGCCATTCCATTCTGTAATTCTGGACATGTTATCAGATTGTCTTTGAATCTTGTGCTGGAATATAATATACACCATATGGGATGAAGGATTTTCACTTAATGAATGGTTTCCTCTAAAGTGGATCTTGGATTTCTGGATATTCCCTACTATTTAAAAATTATATTTTAATTCTGGAAAGCAATATGCCACAAATAAAAACGTTTTCTTCATAGCAAGACAGTATCTGTACTGTATCTGATAAATATATGTGTATTATATGAACATCCTGTATATAGTATGTACATATTTTATAGGTTATCCATTAGCTGTAGCATTTCTGCGCTTAATAGAATCCAGTGGATGAATCACAGTGAATTGTATGATATATACAAACTTACATGTTTAATGCAGGGTGACTTTTTTAGTAGTATGGGTTTTTTTTCTTTTCTTTTTTTAATGTGGCTTCATTTTCTATTTTAGATAGCTACTAACTAAGATTGTAACACAATCACATTATTATTATTATTATTATTATTATTATTATTATTATTATTATTATTATATAATTTATTATGTGCTCCTTTGGTTCTTACCTCTCTCAGTGTCTCTCAGAATGCCCTCATAACCGTGCAAGATGGAACTTTGTGGTCCAGATCGTGCAAAGCCCTTTTATAGAAAAGTTGGAACACGTTATAAATATACAATGAAAACAGAAATCTGTCATTTTGTAATTCATTTTAACCTCTATTTAACAGATAAAAGGACAAAGAAAAGATTTTCAGTGTTTTCAATGACAAACTTAATAAACACATTTAGAAATTGATGCCTGAAACACTAAAAAAGTTGGGACAGAGGCATGTTTACCACTGGGTCACATCATCTTTCCTTTTAATAATACTTTTTATTGTTTGGGAATCACAGATCCTAACTGTTGCAGTTTTACAAGTGGAAAGTTTGCCCATTCTGGCTTTATACAAGACTTGAGATGCTCAACAGTCCGTGATCACTGTTGTCTGATTCTTTGCTGTACATAGGAGACTGATCTGGACTGCAGGCATGCACTGCATGTCTATGAAACCATACTGTTGTAACTCATGCAGAATGTGGCCTGACATTGTCCAGCAAAAATAGACATGGATTCCATGGGAAAAGATGGTAGCATGTGTCTCTCAAAAATACCAATATAAGTGTACTCTTCAATGGTACCTTCAGATTTATGTAGTTTACCCATGTTGTGGACACTGTTGCACCCCCATGCCACCACAGTTGCTTTTTTTGCACTTCTTTTTGGTAACAGTCTTTTTTTATCTTTAGCCCATAGAATCCAATGTCCATTTTTCCCAAATACAAGCTGAAATATGGACTTGTCTGACAACAGAACACATTTCCACTGTCTTTCAGTCCATATCAGATGGCTTTGAGCCAAGAAAACTTGCCAGCATTTCTGTGCAAAATTAATATATGGCTTCCTCTTTGTATAATACAGTTTCAGGTTGCACTTCTTGATAGCAGTGGACTGTGTTAAGTGACAACGATTTTCCAGAGTACTCCCAAGCCCAGCTAGGTCCATCATGGTAGCCTGATGGTTTCTCAAACAATAGCACCTGAGGGCTCGATGGTCATTCATATTCAGGAGCGGTTTCTGCCCTTGGCCTTTGCACACAGAGATTTCTCCTTACTCCCTGAATCTTTTCATGATATTATGGACAGTAGATGGTGAAAGACCTACATTCTTTGCTGCCTTGTGCTGAGAAAATTGTATTTGAACTGACTGACAATTCACTCACAAAATTGGGCACAAAGTGGTGAACCACGACCCATCTTTGCTTACAGAGCCTTGGTTGGATGCTGCTTTTATATACAATTTTGATAACTTCATCTGTTACCAGTTAAAGTGCTAACTGTGGCAGAGTTTTACTTGAATTATGAAGAAAGTGTTCCAACTTTTGGAAATGGGGTTTGTATTAAAGATGCAAGGATTGAAGCAATAACTCACACCCTTCATTGACCACAGTGTGCATCTTCACTGTTTCCTTCATACAGCCAAGACTAATATCTAAATGTTTTAACAGTATTAAAATGATGGAATTGATGGTTTTCTTGTATGCAGAAACATGAGAAGGCCTTCATGGAGAAAGCCAAGAGAGGCTGAGTAAGCTGACAGTTGTTTAGTGCAGTAGAAAGAGGGATTTTAACAGTTAAACATGAAACACTTTGCTCTTTTCTTACTGATGATACAAAGGTCATACTTTTCTGTTCGGTACATGTAGCATCTGAGTATTTAGGTGAGGGCTAAATTAAAGAACATCATAAACCAAAAAAGAGAAAAGAAAAGAATGACTGATTTACTGAACACTGGAAGTGACTAGAACCCCAGCAGGTGTAGTCTGCTCAAGTCTGACCTGCCAGAGACAGAAAATGCCCCAGATGCTGGTGAGCTCTGGATATGCAGCTGTGGCGTGACGGATGGCCATCCCATCCAGTCATTTCACACAGTAGCCGTCTAAAGCTGCAGTACCCTTTATCTGTCTATTGGCTCAGGTTGTCTATTAGGTGATGTCATTTACTGAAGACATCGACATGCACTGACATATGGATGCCATCAATTCTCATTTCTTCCTCTGAACCTCTTCAGAAATCCTTCTGTACACAGGAAGATTTATGCAGAATAACATCATGGGTAATATATTTTTTTGTTTCACTCTTTTTCCCTCCTTACTTTTAAGCCGGGCCAAGATGCTTGCTTTTGTACATCGGTCATGCTAATAGGCTACAGATCTGATATGTGATGTACATGGTAAGAAAGTATTTCAGTTAAATCTTGGCTTAGTTTACATGTTCCTTCACACCTCATTAGTCAACGTTATAAGGCCTTGCTTTGTAGAGGTAGTCAGTGCAGGAAACCAAAGAATGCTCAGCTGTTGATACAGTTAATGAGTGATAAACTACTCCATGTTATGTTCGAAAATAATGTTTCTTGTGGTGTCACCCAGTGTACAAATCAGTATTTTGTGACTTGCATTGAGGACTTTACTTATTTACTGATTTAAATTATTCCTTTTTCTCTCAAACCATTTGCAATATTTTAAAATGAAAATGTTAAGAATGTGAGAATTACCCACCAACAACAAACTGTTCCTCGGTCTATTATAAAAATGGAGAAAAATGGAGAAAATGCACTGGATATAATTCCTTTAATATCTTAGGCACTAAAGCATCAAAGGGAAATAACAGTAGTCCCACCTATGCTACAATCAGTTATTTATACCCATAATCACACTAAGAAATTAATCAGGTGGAGATCTGCCTTTCTTCCCATGAAACAGAGCTCTTGTGCTCTGCCATTGGACATCCATGAATGAGAAACAAATGTGCACAGCAAGTGAGGAGTGGTTTTTCATTCAGGAGAACAGTTGAAAAGCAAGCCAGATGTTTCTCCATCTATACCCCTCACATTCCCCCGTTCTGTCCTGCACACAGCGTTAAGCAAATGGGCACTGTCTCCACAGAGCGCAGCGGTAAAGTGTTTATTATTCACCAGGGATAAATATTAAACAGTATATGTCATTTATTTGCTGTATTCATATGATTGAGGTTTTGGAAGAAATTTGGAAGTCCACAGGTAAAAGTATTTATCAGATCCTTTCGGTACAACAAAAGCAACAAAATATGCCAAAATAAGCTATAAACTGTGCACAAATGTTGTGATATAGAATAATAGGAATATGACATATGACATTTTTTTTAAAAAAAGGAAAGGAAATATTAAGTTCAATGAGAAAGTTTATGTGATTTGGGATTAGTTTATCCCAAATGTAGGCAATATTGTTACAGAAAAGTGCATTTCTGCTGTTATACCTAATCACAATATATTTTCTCTACATAAAGACACAAAAAAAAATGCAAACACTTTCACTGCCTCATAAAGCCATGGGATTTGGAAGCCATTGGTGGTTTCTCCATGATTTATGGTGCAACGTTACATCATACAGAGTTGCATAATATAAAGTATCTGGCAAACAACAGAGTACTACAGAACCCACCCTTCAATTCTGGTCATTTTACGAATACAATCTGCAATACTTAAGAAAGCTGGGAGGTTTTTTTTCAAGGAGCATGAAAGAACACTGGTGTTAATTCTGTTTGTTTAAAATTGTAACGGTAATGTGTCCTGTTTAAAAGAGTGGAAAATTGATGTTTAAGCCAACTGACCAAAGCAGACCTCAATTCCTGGTCTGTACATTCCAGCTTGTGAAAGTTCACTAATGCTGGTCCTGCACAGAATTGCTGTGCTCTCACATGGTGCAGAGAGACAGAAACTTCCTCAACACGGACAGAGTGAGGCAGTTTGGCAGCTGATTCAATCGTTTGTCCCCGTCACTGTTTTAAATCATTCATTCTCTATGCATTCTTCAGAGTACTGCCAGTCAAGGTTTCTATTCACTTACTGCATGTGCTTGAGGAAAATGGAGGAAGATGGAAGAAATATCTCAGAGGTTGATAATGTCCCCATCCACGCTTGGGTAGAGGATAGCAAAAATTAAATGAACACCACATTTCACCGTTTTAAATATTTAAATGAAAAAAATGTGAGTTTTCTGTCAGAGCTAGGCTTTTACCATAATAACTGCTATTCGATTTTAAGTCAGCAGGGGGCAGCATTAATTAGCAGCATTAATTATTAGAGCCGCAAAAAGTCAAATTAAGAGATGAGTCTTTCTTTGGGAAGGTGTCTTGAAGGCAAGAAGTCAGACAGGAATTTTAACTACAAATATACATACATAAAAACTGTATGAAACCAAGTTATCACAGAATTGCAATGTACAATTAGCTTTTTTCTCTCTGCTCATACAGAGCCAGGAAAACGGCAAAACATTGGGTATTACGCATACATGCATGCAGTAATGTTCATGGCTCATGGTCTCACAGTGCCTGGGTATGAAAAGTGATATTCCCAGAGAAGAGACTTTACAGAGAAGGGTATTTTTTGCAGCAGAGAGTCACTGACAAGCTTCCTTGTCCATCTTTATTAGACAAATCCAACAGAGAAAATAGATCCTTCTGCTTATCAGCAAGGCGCTGCATGTGTGTGTTTGTGCTTGAGCCAGAGGTCGATCAGAGACATGCCACCAAATTATAGACACTGTAGCATTATTATAGTGATGGAGGAGGTGGAGGCAGAAGTAGGGGGGTTAAGAGGATATCGCAGATTAGAAAGAGAACTGCTGCAATACACTGCCTGCTTTTGTATGCTCGGTTACTGAGGGAAAAATATGTCCTGGGGCGAGCGCTTTCAGTCAAAAACAGCTTGTCCTATTATAGATACAACAACTTGTTTTCAGATGCAGTGAATGCTGAAGCGTGAGGCCATATGAGCAAGGTCAAGTAAAATTTCAAAAAACATCATGGAGCACAAATAGAAGACGAGGGGTACATTGTGTACAAAAACAGAAATGCTGAGGGGAATTTTCAGTCACTGTCTATAAAGACATTTATAGTACAGCACTGCCAGTTCAGCAGCTCATATGCTCCAACCAAGTTTGTTCAGTCTTCAATGAAAGTATTGTCTTCATTTCAGATAAAATTCACATCTTAATAATATAACAAAACAAAATCAGTTGAGTTAAGATATGACTCTGATAGACAGATCATATGACTTTTATAATCATTCAGTGAGCCCTTGTGCCCTGTAGATGGGGATGGGGATTGTTGTATTGATGTCAAGTGACACTTCTAAAGAGACAGATAGACCCAGTCTATGGCAATGAATTATTTGTTCTTTTCCAGGCTTTCTACGGTAGCACAGCAATGAGCATGTTTGGATATAAGCCACATATTAATATCTTTAATTCTCTTTCAAATACAAGAGTATACAAAAACATCACATCTTCCCTGAAACACATAATATAGAATGGTGTGCTCTTCTTCTGTCAAGCACGGGCATACTTGTTCAAGGGATCTGTAATTTCAGAATTAAATCAGTAGACCCAGGCCTTTGACTGGACACCACCATAATATACAGAAAATACACATTCCCTATTAACCAGCCGCATTAATCACAGACTGGGCCCCAGTTGTAGACAGGTTTAATTATGCAAACTCACATTTGTGTGCCTTATCGGTTTCAAAGAATGGCCTCAACTATAGTCTGAGCAACAACACTCACCCTCGTCACCTTACATCACTGCCAATACCCCTTCAATTCCCCCACTCCCTCTCTCTCACTCTCTTTCTGTCTCTCTCCCACTCTTTCTCCCTGTATCCCTTGCTGGAGAACCAACTGCCCACTAATGACATCGCACTGCTTTCCAGCTGCGTTAGGACACTGACAAGAACAGATGTTGACTTTTTTTGGAAGCCTTCTGACAAGCAGAATTTTCCTCCCCACCTCCAGTTGCAGGGGTTCTGAAAAGCTGTTGACATCTGTTCTCAACATTTCCCGCATAATAAAGCCAACACTTCACTACAGCCACTGCAAGCTACCCACCAGCAGTGACGCATCAGCTGAAGCCAAATTTCTGGCAATGTGAAACTGGCAGTTAAATTTTTGGATTTGTTCTCATGATGCATCCCAAAATGTATTTGGAGCAATTGAATTCAGCCTGCCAAGCCAGTAGTGTAGAGTACAGTCAGTTACAAGAACCAAACTGATATTGTCTATACTGTCTGCATGAATATGTGGACCCTGTTTTCACTATTAAAGATCAGCAGAAAGAAATTGTCTCTTTTGTTTATCATGTTTCATTTTTTATGACCTGGCAGGAAGAAATTATCTATATAGTATATAGGCCTATCAGGCATAACATTATGACCACCTCCTTTTTTCTGCACTCATTGTCCATTTTCTCAGTTCCACTCACCATATAGCTGCACTTTGCAGTTCTACAGTTACAGACTGTAGTCCATTTGTTTCTCTACAGGACCAGCACAGATCAGGTACTATTTGGGTGGTGGATCATTCTCAGCACTGCAGTGACACTGATGTGGTGGTGTGTGTCAGTGTGTGTTGTACTGGTGTGAGTGGATCAGATACAGCAGTACTTCTGTAGTATTTAAAAACTGTGTTCAATTACTGTGCACTGTAAGACACATCCACCATATTGGTCCACCCTGTAGATGTAAAGCCAGGGACAGTAGCTCATCTGTTGTTGCACAGTTTGTTTAGTCATCCTCTAATCCTTCATCAGTGCTCACAGGATGCTGCCTGTAAGGATGCTGGTGACTGGACATTTTTTGGTTGGTGGACTATTTTCAGTCCGGCAGTGACACTGAGGTGTTTAAAAACTCCAGCAGCACTGCTGTGTCTACTCACACCAGTACAACACACACTAACGCACCACCACCACATCAGTGTTACTGCAGTGCTGAGAATGATCCACCCAAATAGTCCCTGATCTGACCATTAGAGAACAGAGTAAAGGGGACTAACAAAGTATGTAGAGAAACACATGGACTACAGAAAGTGCAGCTATATGGAAAGTGGAACTGAGAAAATAAACAATGATTGTGGAGAAAAGGAGGTGGTCATAATGTTATGCCTGACTGGTGTATGTATATTGTCAAAACTATATTAGCTTTATCAGATGTTCTATATATAGTGCAATATAATAATATAATATAAAAATAGTTCTTCAAGGTTTTTTGGATATTTTAGGAGTCCTACTGCCAAGAACCTTTACTATGACCTTTAAGCGTTTCTCCATGAATGACTTGCATATCAGGCTTTAAGACTAGTAAAACTTTTTTAAAAATCATTTTTAATGATGTCCAGAATTTATTTTATCATGAAATTATAAATTGACTTTTTATGTTTCTACACTTTTCATTTTGGTTAACAGTTTCTAACATTACCCACAATGCTGCTGATAGTGGTGCCAGTGGGATTCATGCTCAGTTTGATTTAATGCATGAAACTCAGAAATTCCTACCCCCGAAATTCCCACCATCTGCTTAGAATGCATTTGATGTCATTTGGCCTCTCACACTGTCTAAATACCACTTATACTTTAAATGAATTTATAGTAGTATTTATTTAAAAAGTCAATAGACATCCATTTTATTTAAATCTATAGCAGTGACCACACAATGTGCTGTTTTGAGAAAGTACAAATATCATAAGCTCAAGATAACTAACCTTGGCGAACGTGTTGCTAATAAAACCCATGCTCTCCTGATGTCTAGAAGTTAACACCAACACACTCTGTAGCTGTATTGCATTATGCATAAATATAAATTTAATATAATGTTGCTGCAAAATAGTGAGTCAGAAAAAGAATCTCTTGTTTTTAGGGGGAAAGCAAAACCTAACTGCCTAAACTTGAGATTGTTGGCATTTTTTTTCACCTATTAATTGCCATTCTCGACACGGTGGCTCGGTGGGTAGCACTGTCACCTCACAGCAAGAAGGTCCCGGGTTCGATCCCCAGGTGGGGCGGTC
>JAOVYV010000017.1:9441533-9458252 GCA_025674545.1 Hassar affinis | reverse complement strand
ATTTAGCCATGAAACCTCCCACACTAAAATGACAGGTGTTTCAGTTTCATTGTCTAACCCCTGTATATGCAGATCACAATGCCATGGTCACTGATGGACCCTCATGCCATCACAGATGCTGGGTTTTTGCACTTTTTATTGGTAACAGTCTGGATGGTCTTTTTCATCTTTGGCATACAGAATCCGATGTCTGTTTATCCCAAAATCAAGCTGAAACTTAGACTCGTCTTAAAACAGAACACATTTCCACTGTCTTTCGGTCCATCTCAGATGCCTGTGGGCCCAGAGAACTCACCAGTGTTTCTACACAAAATAAAAATTTGGCTTCCTTTTTATAATATACTTTCAGGTTGCATTTCTTGATGCAGCAGCAGACTGCGGTAAGTGACAATGAGGGCTCGATGGTCACTCAGCAGTGGTTTCTGCCCTTGGCATTTATGCACCAAGATTTCATGATTTTATGAACTGTAGATGATGAAAGGCCTAAATTCTTTGCAGTCTTGCACTGAGAAACATTGTATTTGAACTGACTGACAATTCATTCATGAAGTTTGGCACAAAGTGGTGAACCACAACCCATCCTTGCTTGCCAAGCCTTTGTTGGATGCTCTATTTATACCCAATCTTGATGACCTCACCTGTTACCAGTTCAAAATGAATAAACGTAGAGCATTCCAGTGTTACTTGTATAACCTTTTTATTCTTATTTTGATCTTTTTAATCTTATTTTGCCTCTGTCCCAACTTTTTTTGGAGTGTGTTGCAGCCATGAATTTCTACGCTTGTTTATATTTAACAAATAGAATTAAGTTTGTCATTAAAAACACTGAAAATCTTCTTTGTCCTGTTAAATAAAGGTTCAAGTGAATTAATGACTGATACATTTCAGTTTTTATTGCATTTTTAGAGTTTCTCTCCTTTCTGGAAATGGTGTTTGTATAATGCAAATTTCTAAAATGTAAAAGTTTTACATTTCTAAAATGTCTAAAATGATATAATGTGTTTTTTAACAACACAGCAGCTGTTTTCTTCATAGCAATATTGCTCACATGTGAAATGACTTTTTATGACAACACAAAATGTCATGGACAGCTGAATCATAAAGGGGGACTCCTCAGCTCCAAAACACATACCAGTGAGATTTCATCATTGCATGCAACTGCTGTAGGATGCACAGCTGGCTCCAGAGATTTTTCCTGTAATTCTGTTCATTACAACAGGAATGTCTCTATGTTCTTTCAAGGTGTTTGAACAAGTAGTCACTGCAATGCTAACTCTTCAGGCTGATGAGTCTCAGGCCATAAGCAGCACACTTTGGCAAGCGTTCAGAGGCTTTGTGCCTAGGCGATGCCCTCGTGGTCAGGTCTGAGGCACATGGCCTGGGGCTATCGAACCATTACACAAGCCTTCTGTGAAAGCAGTGGCACTGAAGCATCTGTGTTGTGACACTGCTTTTAAGCTCTTCTTTATTCCCTCATAGCTTGGCTCAATTACTGCCAACTATATTTAGTATCTTAAATCACTATGACTGTCAAGATGCACTTGACTTCAAATACGCTGTAAAACACTGCATTGTGGAGAAGAGGATTAAATCATGATTGCTGTTTGTAGCGAGATCAAACGCCAGGATGTATGTATGATACATACCAATAAATATTTCACCCCTTGAAAATGACAGAATAGAAATATCAGTGATTAAAACGTGTATTTCAGCGCTGCATATGTACTGGAATATCTGTATGGGAGTACCCAAAAGTGTTCAATTATTGTTCATTTATTATTGACTCATGAGTAATGTGATTGCAGAAGAATTCACAAAGAATTGCTTGTCCAGTTTTCAAAACTTTAATCAACAACAGTGCTACAGTAAAGACACCAACAGGCTGAATTTAGGAAAACCAATACAAGTTCCCATTATGCTATTGTTTCATACAGCAGAATAAATTATGCCATGATAATATACATACATGCTGAACAGAAAGATAAAGCAAATTACAGCGGCTTAAGAAAGAACTATATAGGAATGTAATGGGGGAAAAACATGAAGCTAGAAAATCATTTTAGAACTCAAATAGTGCTTTAAATATCCAAAAGGTAGACTGTGTTAGAAATGTGTGCTACACACTAAAAACTTTTTACACTCCTTCTTTATATTTTTTTACTTATTTCTTTCTTTCTTTTTTTTTTTTTTACAAAATATTTAAAGTGTTAAATGAAATGTTATCAGTCTTTAATGGCACATGATCACATGCCTGAGTGAGTTTGTCTTGTTTTCTGTTTGTCCTGCCATCTATTAATTTTTTGCTTCCTATTGGATTGGTTCTAAATAAAAAAAAAACTTTCATTTAACTACATTATAATGCTTGGATTGAATGGTGCATGAACACAGCCAAATTGTGGAATGGGATGCCAGAGAAGATAGGAATGAGCATAAGTCCTGTAGAGCAGATGAATGTTATTATTGGCTCATCGTGTATTTAGATGTCTTTTTGTTAATGGAATGATTTGTAAAGAGTAAGACACTCTGTTACGGGGAGATGACGGACACAGTAACTTCAACCCACTAATTATTTTTATGAAGCAAATTACTCATTTTAAATACTTTGCATTACATGTTGATGCAGTTGAAACAAGAAATGTATCACAAGAGGGGAAACACAACGCAATATATTAAATTGGATGCATTATAACTTCTGGTCTCTCCACCCACACTTTCTGTTTCATACATGACAAATTCACCCTGTATAATAGCCTTAATACTTTAGAGTGACTAATTATCAACAAGTGCTATGACATTAGTGTAGCTCAAATATATCTTATCAGAATATGCACCAATAGAATGCCTTTTTAAAGGCTATTATAAAATTATTATAGAATTCAAATGAAAAGTGTGAGGTATTCCCTTTTTTTTAGTATCACAACAAAAAGAAAGAACAGGAAAGTGCAAGACATTGGTGGAATGCTGAATAATATACTGTATAGGTCCCATGGCATAGTAAAGTAATGTTCATTAATGTAGCACCTTTTAGTAATAGAAACAATGTTTAAAAAAAAGCTTTGAAAGGTAATGAATTATTGAATTATTCCACATTACATGGATAAGACTAAAGTGGTAATACTTAAATGAAATGGTCTGGTTTTCAATAATAACCTGGGTGCAATGCTTCAGGAATGCAATATCATTTTACTCCATTAAACATATCACAAATAATACTGATAATACTGATGTCTCTCTCTAAAGCTTGCCCATTGATCAAGGGGTCACTTTAGGACAGTTTTTATTTCTAACTCTTGTGGCTTTTCCCAGTGGATAATCCATGTGGGAACAAAGGGGGAAGGATTTGAACTCCTGTAGTCCTTATTGGCCAGACCCTCCCAGAAGACTCCCAGAAGCTGAGCCAGACACCCCGCTGACTGGTCCAGATCTCTCTGAACGTCAAACTTAGATTAAAAGGTCAAATAATCTGCACTGCGGGAAACCTGAACTGCTACCAGCCTCTCTATGTATGGTGTGTAAGAAATTGGCTTAGAAACCAAAAAAGACAAATATAAGATGTAAACAGAATATTCTAACAATAATAACTGCAACAGTAATAGAAACAACCACAATCATATCAAATATAAATGTAATACCATCATTTTAAATCCTATTGAACATTAACATGGGCCAAACCATGTCCAAATGGAACCATGGCCTATGTGTTAACATTGACTCTTAAGATGCTTGTTTCCTTCTCCAAAATCTTGAAAGAGTCTCTTTGTGGGATGGACCAGGAGAGAGATGAAGAGCGGCACTATAGTGTCTTTCTCTTTATTAAATGGCTTTTGTATTCACTCAGCCATAAGTTAGGGGTTTAAGGCTGTCTATGAATTTCACTACTTCTCTTTTCTCTCGCACAGTACAGTGGATGGAGGGATGCTGGTGAAAGAGAGAAGTGACGTTCCAGAGGATGAGTCTGTCAATAGGCCTGGCCCGTCTCCACTTGTAGCAGTCCCAAGACAGCTGAGTGTTCCCCGAGCTTCATCCTCCTTTGTGTGGACAAGCTGACGTTCTTAGCCAGGTAGTCTACAGCAGCTACAGGAAAAAGGCAAAGAAAACAAATGTGCTTAGGATATGAATTCTGAAATGCCTTCAAGACTAACATCTAGCATTTATTCAGAGCAGAGTTATTCAGAGCACCTCTTGGCTTCTAATAGGCAGCTGATGGCTGTTTGGGGAAATAAATGAGCCACCTGTTCCCTGCTGTCATTCACTCCTGTCATACAGAGTTTTCCTCCGTGCACCTCTTATTATCTCTGTCATCTTTGCTTTCTGCTCTCCACACTCCATCATCTAGCATCAGATCTGGACATACTGCTCATGGAGTAATATAGGTCATCTTTACTCCTAGTGTCACCAGAGAAAAATTTGTATGTGTATTCAAATGAAGATTTTGCCACTACTGTTAAAATTATTATAAGTAAACTACTATGAAATGACCAACAGTGGATATTTACAGAGCATTACATTGGCACAGCAGGTAGTTTTGTACAGCTCAGGAATCTCTGCTAAAAATGGTTTATTAAAAATGGTTTATTGGCCAGCTTACATTGTCTCAAGGTGTGAATGTGTACGTGCATCATGCGCAGCGTGTTCCCTTTCCAGCACAGAGCACTTAGTGAAAATGAATGAATGAATGAATGAATAAATGAATGTTATTTACAATCACATATGGTTGAAATGGATAGTGGCTCCCATACTGTTCCACAGCAAGTGCAACTAAGTAGAAAGGGGATAGTTTTCTGTCAAATAGGTGAGCTGATATACCCAAGCTGGTGTGACTAGCACAGCACTGGAGGGCACAGACTCTTTGGGCTGATTTGCAGATGTGCTTTTCTTGGAGATCTTTATCAGGATTATGTGTAAGGACTAACCTACAAGCCCATCCAGGGTCAAAAGGTGCAGAAAGTCTCGCCTACTACCCGGAACTGGAGCACTGATCTGGCTTACACTTCATACGGTTTCAATTTAACTGCACAAGCCAAAAACATTAAAAGCAATGGGTCTGTGTAAAAAGGCAAAGTGAATAGGGCAGGGGGTCAAGAGGACAAACCAAGGGCATTGAGCTAATGCAGCATGGGATAAAACTAAGGAAACACCAATTAACCCCTTCTAGCTACTTCCCATTTAAAACAGGAAAGCTGCCCATGCCTCCTTTTGTGCGTAACCCATGATCAAAGTGGAAATGGGTATTATTAAGTTAGCACAAGGCTGGGCTAGTGAGGACTTTCGATGTAATTATTTATAAAAGGTTTCATCCGAATCCTATAATTGAAAAAAAAGTGGAGAAAATTGTGTACTTGAGCCATTTGAGAACTTTACACACAATAATTACTGAATCAATATGACATCTGTAATCACAAAGTCTATACACCTAGACCAGAGGAAATAAAAAACAGAAGCCTTCATTATTAATGATTTAAAAAAAACCTTTTCTTGTTATGAGAATTACCATGTTGGCATTATCTCCTGGCCTGTCAAGTGTGTCAGATTCGTGGCAGGTCCTTTGATATCACTGGCTGGTGGCGAAGGTAATTTTCACCTCTCCTGCTTCCTTTGTGGTTTGTAGTAGCAGCAGGATGGAGCAGAGAGACGTTGGATGTTGCCATGCATCTGTCATTGTGACAGTAAATGAGGTCTAACACGCGCTAGCATGTGTTTGCATGTGGAGAACTGAGCCTGTCATGAGCGGGCAACATACACGGTAGCAGGCGCATACCTGTGGGTGGGCCAACTGTCCTTACCTCAGACGCTTAGCCTGACAGCTGGCAAAGTAATCACCCAGCGATTTAACTCTGTGCTCTCTCTCTCTCACACTCTTGTCAGGGCCCTTTCACTCTCTGTCATCCCACGTTTACTCTTAAATCTGCCTCAGATATACACTTTTCTCACCTCTTCCTCCAAGAGACCCTCTATCTGGCACTCCCAGTCATGCAGCGCACATGAAACACACTCATCACCGTGTAGCATGCACACTCTGAGCTTCCATCTTTCCCAATGCATTTTCATGAATCAGACAGGGGTTCTCTGAGATACAAGCCCATCTTTATAAAAATTTAATCACTTTAGTTATATTATAATATTTTGACCTCTGAGTAAAAGTTCATACAAGAAGTTCATCCTTCAAGAAATAACTGAGAATCAAGGAAAGGGGTTCCATTTGTGTGTTTTTAACACATCTGGTTACATCACTAACCATTCAGATGAGGATAATATAGATTAGGCATTTCAAAATAAAATTTCTTACAGTTAGATTACTATACAACCAAAATAGATAGCCTGGGTCAATGGGACATCCACTACTAAAATCCTGACAGCTGATTATGGGTTTGGGTGATAATGTACTCACTCTGGCCATACTGGCTGTACTGGTAGCCAGCTGTGACGGGGTCCACACTGTAGCTGGTGGAGCTGTAGGTGGGAGGGCAGTAGGATTGAGATGAAGCCAGGCTTTCTGCTGTCTTGATGGGCTCTGAGCGCTGACTGCAGCTTCCTGAGATAGGGTTGGAAGCCTCGAGTCCACTATGCAAGGGTGAGATGGAGAAGTCATGCTGTGGCTGAGGAGCCATGGCGCTTGGGTTGCTCAGGATGCTCATAACCTGCAAGAATGACAGATTTGGATTGTAGTCAACAAAACCCCTTATATTCACCAGGTATTATAACAAGCTCATAAGGTACAAGGCCTCAGCATCGAAAAGGGTTAAGTGGAAGCACAACCGCAGGCTTTCAGGGCATCCCTAGGGAGTGTTTAGTAGCTTGAAAACTCCTGTCACACAAAGTAAATAACATAAAGGGGTAAGATGGAGGATGGAGAGAAGGGACCAGAAAAAGAGTCGGTATATGTACAGTCCAGGTTTGTGTGGCCTGAGGCTGACTGCATTACAAGCTCCTAGGGAGGGTTTAATCAGGGGCCTCCAGTCATCCCACAGCTTCAGACCTCATGAATGATTAAAATGTTTCAAATAATAGATGCTCACATTAGGTACCCTGAGAGACCAATGCCAGCTTGGAGTATTGGTCTCAGAGAACATGGTATCATTTGGGTTTAACTTAATATTAGTCACAAATCAAATTTTACTTCTTCATTCTTGTTTTGTCCAACTTATCACAATTTTAAGCTGACATCATTCCAAAACCAAAGGGAAATAATAAATACACAAGCATGTGTTCAAACTGTCAGGGGGACTTAGCTGGAAAGACTATGGGTAGAATAAATGGAGAAAAAAAAGGAAGAGGCGAGATAGAAAGGCATGAGGTGGGGGCAGGAAAATGCACACAGAGAAAGACAGAGACAGCAAACAGAGCTACTTGTAGAAGCTGCTCTGTCTGCCACATGCTCCCCATCCACAGGCCGACACAAAGCATCCTCCTGAACATCAGGTTCCCGTTGCATCTCGCTATGCCCCACTGGCCTTTGGCCACCTCAGGCTCCGGCCTGCTAAACCAATTAGCCCTTCACAGGGCTGCAGAGAGCAAAACCAGGCCCACATGCTCAGCTCTGACAACATCCATTTGCTAAAGGTCTATACAAGCTGTAAGTTCATAAACTAATTTTGAAAACTCAGCCACTTCTGTGTGTTAGGCAAACCAGTGGGCATATGGAGAGGTTAATGCAAGTCCTAAGTCTATAAGTGAATTTAGCCTTATATCCTCTGCCTCAAGGTTCTTCGGAAAACTTCACTAGAATTACTAGAATTTTATTAAAAACATATTCATTCATGTGCATGCGATATGTGAATAGAGAAAAGAGAAGGAGTGTGTGAAAGCGGTGGCCTGTGGGCGTCTCAGACTTATTCACATTGCCGGGAGCTGGAGTGTGACCCAAGGCGTGGGGGTGGCTGGATAAGGGGGGAGGGGGTGCTGGTTGTAGGATGGGAGCATTGATTATGTTCAAGTCTTTTGTATTCCTATTACTGCACATAACATATAATTCCACTGACACATTCCCACTACCATTATTAACAGTAAAAGATTCTTTTTTAGTTGTAGATTTGCCTATATTTTACCACAGGATATCAACTATAATATCCCTAATCCTCTGTGTTCACTTAAACCTACATTTGGTTGTAATTGGAGATCATTTTGGGTAATAGCAAAACAGCAGCATGTGTATTCTCAAACTCTCGGCAGGAGCAGAGTTTTAATCAGATGAGCGAAGGCTGTAGCACAACGGGTGCCAGGGCAGAATGCCGGGGCGAGAGCTGAGAGAGAGCGCCGGGTGTCTGACACCTCTATTCAACCCTGGGCTTAAGCAGCCTGTAACCTCGGTGATGGCATTATGCTTCTGAAAGACAAATTATTCAAATCTTCAAATTTAGCATAACCTTATTGACATCAATTAAAGTGGCAATTGGAGTATATTCCGGCATGGTGAGAGGTAGCAGACAACTTCGAGCAGGATCAGAACAGGGTAAGGAGGAGGCTGTCAACACCAGCTTCTCATCATGCCCAGTGTGCTGGTGCCAGGCATGTCATGGGGCACGGCGCCAACCAGCTGAAATTAGCACAGGCAATAAAAAGCTGCACAATAAGCCTGGAAAAAAAAACTAACAGAATCACCAAGCCAGGCTGTGTTAGATGTGTTGCCACAAGCCACATTCTTCACTGTCTATCACATAAAAATCACAAGAATCTATTTAAATAAATGCTTTTTATATTATAATGTTAGACCTTCTGATATTGAATGAAGATGAATATAAAATGACCCCATAGGTCAGAGAGTGAGCAACCCTCATCCAGGCTGGAGGTTATAATCTATTACTTCCTGCTATACTACCATCACTAAGTTAAAATCAATATTCTTTCCACATGTATAACCTTTGTGGATCTGATATAGAGGTGGAAGGAAGCAGGAAAATTTGCCAATCATCATGGATGACAAACAACATCCCCAGGCAGTAGAGCTCTCAAACCCCATGAGCACTCGACAACAATAATTCCGCTCTCTCTCTCACTCTCTCTCTCTCTCTCTGCAGTAGCTGGGCTTTCACTTCTTTCATTTGGAGAACTGCAGGAGGAGATAATGCAATGCAGGATCCAGGTTAAAAGACATAGCTTCAGGCATCCATCTTCTCATACTCTTCTCTTTCCTTTTACTGAGAGATGTCTTTACAAATAACAATAAAACAGTAATGAATTCTCTCAACTCAAGGCTGCGGCTTTGTAAAATGTAAAATTGATAAATTGTAAATTGATGCAATGTGCATTCTTTCAGATAAATGAATGGTGTACACATTTAAAAAAAATGTAATTTCCTTAACTGTCCAATTATAATTTTTGTACAACTAAGTGTTTGATGCAGGTTTTACGTCCTGATGAAATTTATTTATAAGGGTGACACAGACAGACTCAGGCTTAATGGCACATGACTGATATGCCAATGTTTGTCTAGTCCTTTCTCTTCAAAATGAGAGGAATATTAACTTGGAGTAAAGCTTCCCATATTAAAGCATATGCTTTCTTTATTCTAATAATTCAAAACCGGATTGCAGTAAAACATAATTAAAAATAGAAAACTCATATTTGTTATCTTTTTTAAAGCAGAATTAGAACTGTAACTATGGTTTTCAAAAGTTTTCACCAACTGAGCACTTTTAATAAATGATGAAGGAAATGGTCTAAGTAGCAGGCATGGGTGAGCACCCTGCAGAGCTCAGTGCTACAGTGGCATTAACAATTATAAAGAAGGCCATCAGGATCCTCACAATTGGCCTGACCACCTGCTCTGCATCTCCTTGTGCTCAGGCAGAAAAGAGGACAGAAAAAGGGTGAAGAATTGACTAGAGGGGAGGAGAGGTGGAGACAACTCCTGGAGGACGGTGCTTGCTTCAGGGCATGCCTGCCTGCAGAGCAGATAGGACTTCTCTCAGTTAACTCCATATAAATACAGAAAGAGAGAGAGAGAGAGAGAGACTGGATTTGCAGGATTGTAGGAGTAGGCTCACATTTCACTCAGAAGAAGATTGTTGTGTAGCCAAGCAAGGGTCATCTGTACAAAGAGCAGCCTTAAGCAGCACACAAGGTGTGAGAAGGTTATCTCCACAGCACAGAGCTCTATCCTCTCTTTATCCACATCCAGACACTTTATACCACACCCACACAGACGGTTCACTACTGAGTATGTGCAATGATCATTTTCAGTATAAATATATTTTCCGAATGACACACCTCCCAAAAGATATGGGATTTGTTGGATTAAGATGCCTGACACATAGTGCTCCTGAGAGACACAAACACAAGAACATCTCACTCACACACAGCGACATTTCATTTTCAGCAGGAATATCTGATGCAATGCAGCTGTAATTAAAGCAGAAAATAATGCCATTCTCCAGCAGGCAGATGCATTTCAGAGAGCATCCATAATCCTTCTGCAAATCCTAACACCCCCATCTACCAGCAAATGATGTCAATTTTAAGGCCCGTGTGCAAACACATTTATGGCAGGAAGTTTAAGATTCTGACGCAATTGCGGTCTGATTTGAGAAACTGTGCGAGGTCATTTGTTTTAAATATAATGCATCATTTAAACGTCATGTGAATCCTTAGATTCGATATTTCACTTAGCATTAGTCTAATTTAAATTAAGATTTAAGTGCCTAAACTAAGCTAAACTCTCCATATAACAGTATGTGTCCTCTTTTCCTTTCTAATATTGGACTCTATCGGTGCGTTTGAATAAAAAAAAATCTCAGAGAGGAAATAAACACAGTTTCATACATTCAATTAACTGTTTTGTCATGGCTGGAGGTAATTAGTAGGTCTATCCCCTGTCTCTATTTCCTCTTTCTCTAAGTCAATATTTCTTTCCCTCTCCCATGTACTAATTTTCCTTTCTCCCCCAGTGGTAGGGATCAGATGACAGAGATGATTTCTTCCCTTACCCATGTGTCATTGCGTTAATGGGCCACTGCACATTAATTGAAAGTGAAAAGGGGCATCAGCCAAAAAAACCTGTGAGGGGGACAGGGGTGATACAGGAGGAAAGGGGGGATGGCTGGTCTATGAAATAGACAAGAAGGAAATAAAATGAGAGGAGGGGAAGGAAAGGAGGAGAGAGGCGCTTAGGGAGACTTTAATTGTTTCAAATTAGGTATGTGATTGACAGTGACAGAAAGTGGGCACTGACAAGCTGGGCCCTGATGAGAACGATTAGCATGCAGCCAAACAAGCTGTCACTTTTAGCAACATGTTAGCTATGGGAAATACTGGGCATATGGCTCTTTTAACCCTGTACGGTAACACAGCCTACTAACGGACTCCTCAATCCATGACTGATGGATGAAGAATGACTGGGTGGTCAAATTATAGAGCCTAATTCACATCAACTAGATGTGACTAGTATTAGAGTACTGGTGAAAACTGGTGTTTTAAAAGTCACATCTCTACATAAACCAGCAAATGTTTGACATACATAAAAATAAAATTTGATCATATTCCATATTCATAATGTATTTACAACGCACTGTTTACACAGCTATATATGACATGACTCACATTTATATCTAAACATATTTATAAAGCATTATAAATATAGGATTCATAGCAAGTGTTATGACTTACTAAAATAAAGATCTTTTTTCCCCTCAAACACTGCACAAACATCATCTAACCAGCAACAGCACTTCCTAAATGTCTTAAACTGCTACAAGGCCTCATGCTAACCAAAGGTTAATGCACCCTATTGGGTTGATGTGCAGGGCAAGAACGCACTGCAATCCGATTACTTTTTCCAATATGTTTGTAGCAGTGTGGGATGAATTCAGGCAGAGGAACAAACATCCCCCTCTGACCTCCAAGCCACTTCACTCTGTTTGCTTCGCACGGCCGCCTCTGCTAAATTAAACGATTGTTTAAAATGATTTCATAAGAGTGGATGGGAGGGCAAGGCATGGTAACTGGCTCCAAGAATAATGCAAGGTGCAGGCAGGAGTGAGTGAGTGGGTGGTGGGTGGGCGGGTGGGTGTAAAGGACGGGGGGGGGTTGTTTGCTATAAACAGCAGGCAGCAGGCACAGTGAAGAATGTCAGGTCAAATTGTTCTTGACAGTGTTAATATCGGCACCTCATAGAGATAATTACATGTAAATAAACAGTGAAATAACTCTCAGCTGGAGACCGGGAGCGAGAGCAGAACAGTTAGCGGAGGCCAGATGGGGACTCCAGCAGTGCTTAGTGTGGGGAAAGAGAGATAGTACAGCTGGAGCATGTAGACCATAAACCTACTGTGGCAATATACAAATAAAAATATATGTATCACAAATGATACAATAAAAAAATCCAGTCAGCAAGGCTGAAATAAAGAACCGCAGAAGACTGTAATGTAAAGTAAATGGTTTGTAAGGTTATAATAATAATCACAGATTTGTGCCAGTTTGGGTGGTGTTTGGAACTAACACATAGCATGTACACGGAACCAGCCTTCCACATGGCAACATGCTCACATCAATAACTGTTCAGATACAATGACCCCACATACAACCATAACACATAAACAGTATGTTTAAATATTATGTATGGAATATACTGAACCTCTTTGTATGCATTACATTTTTAACACTGCTAAAACATGAGACCAATGGAGATACATTAGAACATTTAAAGGGCCATCAATGAAATCTAGGAGGAGGAATCAATATAGAGTATATTTGTAGTATCCTATATGTAACCTATATAGCCACATAACTACTGTATATAGTGCTTATATAACTTAATACCTTATATATACATGCCATGGGAAAATACATAGAAAGCTTTGATATGTAGGTAATGGTGATAATGTGCCTTTTATTAAGCAATAGCCTTGAATCTTATAGCTACTTTGTAATGTAAATGATGTGTCATATGCATCTTCAAGGATTTGGTGACATATATGTTGGCTACTTGTCTGTGATACACATAATGCGCATTGCTGTATATTTCTTATTTATCAGGATGCAACAGCACACTTTCTGCAGGAAATATCTCTCACCCACACAAACACTCTTGAATTTAAATAGTGGATTTATTGTCTGCTGTGGCCTTTCATCTATGCATGCAATAACATACTCTCTCCAGAAAGAGATGGAAAGAGAGAGGGAGCTGAAGACAATGAGAGGGTGACTAGAGAAGGAGGCCAGAGGACAGACCACTGAGGTAGCATTTTAAAAAAAGTGGAAATACTGTGAAGAGGTTTGAAGGTGATGTAGCAGGATACAAAACTACAAAATACATCAGATACGAAGCAGACATGCCATCACATGCAACTGTCTTAATGGACTTGTTGTCAGCCTTTCTAACAGGAAAAAGGAGCTATTAAGATGTCAGGAGAATTCTCATGAGGATGCTTACTATGTCTGTCCACACACCACCATGTGCATAAAATATTGATATAGCTTTCATTCTACAGCTCCAACAGAACGATCAACAGAAAAATTCACTACAATAATTAATACTTAAATAAACCCTTTAAACCTCGTCCACCATCACAGTCCACAGTGACCATAAAATGCCACTGCTTTGGGACAGAAGCATAGGGAGTCAGTCCCTATATGAGCATGGATGCTACAACTCCACTCAATCCAAGTAAAGACATATAAAGAAAGTGTGTGTGCAGGAGAGGGAGGGAATAAATGTCTGCCGAAAACATTCCGCCAGTGGGCATGATTTAAATTCCTTGATTTTTTTGGCAGCTTCCAAGCAGGTCTCATTTCTTTTTTTTTTTCTAAAGCTGCTTACTTTTTAATTCTTGCCAAATTGAAACAGCTTCCATATTTAAGACAAGTTTTAATTAATGAGCATTTTCCTCCCTTGCTCTTAGACTATGGGAGTGATGTAAATATACCTCTCACACCTTTTGATTTGTTGATGTAAAAACAGTGTCAGCTTCCTGGTGATGAGTTAATACACCACTAACTGGAGACAAACTTATCCACTGACATGCAGGTGCACAATGTCTCATCAGAAAGAAGGACGCTACAAGAAGAGCAGTCAAAACTCAATCATATTTCTTTCTCTCCCTACACCCCAACCCCCACCTCATACCAGTTTCCTTTTTGGCAACCCCTGTGCGGGCTTCTTAAATATAATTCATCCAGTTTAAAGTGGCAGCGGTGCTAATGGGAGAGGCGAGTGAGGTTTGAGTCCCCCCTCCCTTATCTCTAGCTGACAGTTGTCAGGAATCACTGGAGAGGCCTGGGCTAGTGTGTGTGCGGCTCAGGCGCTGAGGCCTGGGGATACAGATCAAAGGGAGTGCGGGTGAACACTGCTCTGCCTCTGATCCCCCAGCGCTAAAAACCCAGCCTAGGCACTCTCCCTTCCCAACATCAAATGCTAGCCAGAGTTCCTTCATTTCAAAACACAAATCTTCCTACTGCAAAATTACATTCTCTTCTACCACATACCTCCTTTCCTTCCTCATCTACTGCAAGTCAATATGTATGTTTATTCATTTTTTCCTGTGAAAGGTTGCTTTCGGTATGATAGCTAAAAATGTTTCTCAGAGCAAAAGGTTTAGTTACATAAAAAGTGGATGACCTGCAGCATTTATTTCACACTTTAAATACATTATATCACACAGAACTCTGAACTTCTGTTCAATAATTTCTGCACTTATAGAGGAAAAATTATTCAGTTCACAGGGTATTTGGGTTAGAGGTTAAAGGTTAAATGTTAGAACCCAGCAACGGTGGTTACTATCAGAGATGGTTCAAAATAAAAACAAAAATATTATTGAGTCTCTATCTCTTCTAGGAAGACAGAAGCAATCAGCTCTAGTCTGAAGATTTTCTAAATGTGTGTGGGTCGTCATGTTTTCCAGAAATTCACTGAGAAAGTGCATACTTGGCAAAGGCCAAGTGCGATGTGTGAGCCGACAGCATGCACCTGTTGGTGTAGTGAGCCCAGGAGGATTAGATTACAACCTGGCAAACCACAACCTCTTTACCATGGAATAGGCGTTTCTCTCCATTCCAGCCTGCTAACAAAGTGGTGTGTCTGCACCTCAGTGAGAGAGTGGCAGTTCGTTCAGTTTGTTCGTTCCTCCAGTGCGGTTCCAGAGATGCAAAGGAGCACTGAAGCTGTTCGGGCATCTCATGGTTGCCCAAGACTTCATGCTTGTATGATTATTGAAAGATGCAATCAGCTCTTCCTTTAATTTGCCCGTATATCCCAAAAACCAACTGTTAAAGCAATGTATTATTTTTGAACCTATTTTTAATGTTAATAATTAAAAAAATATTTAAATATTAAAGCACCTATTAAAATACATCTCCTTTAACTTCTCACTGCTTATCAGGGTTATTATATTTGTGTCTGGCTTATCAGAGCTGTATGATATATCATTTGCCTATAATTACTTAGATATTGGCTTTTGCCATACTAATATCAAAGAAGCCAGAAATTTGCTAATTAACATTCAAACATAGCAAAAGTTTGCTTTATTGTGTTTTGTGAACAAGTTTTCTCAATGTTTATGTTGAGAAAATTATAACAGTAATAATAATTTGTCAAATGAACGATGGCAATCAAATTGAACCTATTTCACATTGTGTAGCAATATAATTGCAATATTATTTGTACTGCACGACCCTACGATTGAATCAGTGCACTAAGCTTGCAGTGCTTTAAAAGGAAAAGAAAATGGTGGTGTAGAAAATCAGAACATCCAAAAAGCAATGTGTTTTCCATATAGATAAAAAGAACATAAGTGTTTTGGGGAGCACTGCTGACTCTCTTATGGTCATTGCCTCACAGTGTGATGGTTGGCTGAACTATGATACTCCTGTCAAAAAGGACATAATTTTTCTCACAATAAGTGCCTGATGGACTTGCCACATGCACCATGTGCAAGAGGGTGAAAGGGTAAAAAGTGGAGGGAGGTAACATTCACAGCACAGAGACAAAACAAGCATACTCAAATTCAAACTCAATGAAGGCGTGCAAGACTATTTATTTTACTCATCATTACTTATTGATCACTATTTTACTCAGGGATGATTTTTAATATGGATTAGATTTGAATTCAGTAGGAAAAATTATGAAACAACATAAGTTATACGTTATAACGTGATATTGTTGTAATATTGCACTGACAAAATATTGATTAAATATTTTCAGCTATTTATAATTCACTTTCGCTTGTAAAACGTATTTGAGAGTATAAATTAACAGAGAAAAAGCATTACAAGGGCACTTTTGCGTTAAGGATAAAAGTCTATAGTGAGCCTGAACAAGGAGTGGTAATCCATAAGGAAAAACAAAGTGTAATATCGCTTTCCAATCTGCTTTCAGATGTATGTTGATGGTGTGGTGGCACTAGAATTTAATTTTAAGTTCCTTATACTCATTTCAATCATATTTTTTGCTTGTTAATCAGATCTTGCTGCCAATGGTTAGCAGACCTGCCCAGTTCTGGGTGTAAATTGAACTGTATATAATTGACTTTATACTAGTGAGTAGCATCAACATCGGCCATTTTCTTTTTTATTTTTGAGGAATTAACCAGAGTGATTAATCAGAGTGTTTTTCAAAGACATATTGTTTGTAACAGAAGAAAGACATAAAGCATGAAACAAATACATGAAAAATCCTCTCATGCAAAGCCACCATCCACCAAATGGACACAAAACAAACATCAGGTATTGCATCCTGTTATTTACAATAAAACTGAGTTAAATCTACTGAATGTTCTGGCTTCATATATA
>JAOVYV010000017.1:9430802-9441445 GCA_025674545.1 Hassar affinis | reverse complement strand
TATATATAATGGTAAACACTCCTGGACAAAAAACCCTTGCACAAGCAGCGTAGAGGCCTGCCCTCATCTCAGCCATGCTGATTCCTTTGTTACACTTAATTAAAGCATCTTGACTTTCTTAAGCATATATTAACCCCGGAAAATTACTTGCATACAATTAGATGAATAGGCTAATTAGTTTGGAGCGATTATGCCTTTTCCCCGCCATGGCGCTGTTCTTTCCCCTGCTTTCATTATGCAGCAGTGGATTTGTTCTCTGCAGGGTCTCCACTATTGTTTCAAATTCAAGCTCTAAAGTCTTTCAAAGCAAACTATTATTGCGTTTTTAATTATGAGACCACGTAAAATAGAAGAAAATTAATAACAAACGCCTTATCTTCAAAACACCTAGATGGCAAAGCACAAGGGAAAATCTTTTGCTATCTAAGCACTACTTCTTTAGACACAATCTCTTTCAAACCCAAGAGATGCATTTAATCACGGCACAGACATGGCAGCTCACAAAGCACACTCTCTTTTATCATCACCACAGAGCTCTCGTAATTCCACTTGAGAAACTCCTTGACGTCTGTCTATAGAGAGGAATATTTACACACTTTGGTCAATGACCCTTACTAACCTGTGGAGAGAGTCCATTGTTGACGGGGTTCATGGGGTTGCTGGATGCCGACTGGCTCATGAATGTGTCAGTGTAGCTGGAAAAACTGTGCCGATTGGACGAGAGGCCGTAGGCGGAGCTGCTGTCACTGGAGAGGCTGCCCTGATGCATGGTGGAGGGGGGCAAAGGCTGCGGCCGGTGCACCGTGCTACTGCCATCTGCAGAAAACATTGGTCTCATTTAGTATCCTCCATGCATAAATCATTCCAGCCTAACATTAAGGGGTTGCTTTTTGAGATGCACCTTGTGATAGTGTGGTAGCTGCGTAACTGGGCTCAGGGAGCTGGTATGTGGGCAGAGCGGGCATGCCTGTTGCTGGAAATCCTCCTGGTAACAGGTGGTTAAATGCTGCAAGCTGATTGGCTCCGGCTTGTTTGCGCCATCTGGCTCGTCTATTGCTAAACCATACCTGTAAAAAAAAATAAAAAATAACAAGAATAAGAACTGAGTGATGCATAAAAGCACAATACTCATAAAAATTTTAAACATTTTATAAAAATTTGTGAAGTATTTGTGAAGTGTTTTTATGTTTTACAGAAAAAAATTATAGTTGTAGATGACAGAACAAGTAAGAGGTATTTAAATAAAGAGTCCAAACAAGTTTACCACAAATTCACAGCTTCAATGGGGCATGTTGGGAATTTTAAAAATAGAGCACTGCGAATAATCTGTCTGTGGCAAGGGGGGACAAGGCCCTGCCCCTGTGTATGCAAAGGAGTGAATGACATTGCCTTTGAGGGGCCATTCTTCAGACTTTAATACACTGGCAGCGCAGTTAATCTACTGTTGTTTTTCAAATGTGCTGGGCCATTGTGAATGGTGTTGAAAGAGAGGGACAATAGCCTCCTGATGAATTGGACACAAAGAGTGGGTGTCCTTTTTAAACAGCTCCTTCAGAACGATGCTTTCAGCCGGGACACTGATCAAGGAGCTCGAGCAGATATACTGTATGTGCACACACTCTTTATTTGTTCCTGGCAGTCTGTGTGGCTCCTCTTGAAGCTTTGTATGCAAAAAAAGCATTTTGTTCAAGTGTGTTTTTGTGTGTGCACTCTTTGTAGCAATATATTGTGTTTTTATGGTAAAAAAAAAAAAAAGGCAACACATACATGAGGATGCATTAAAATCAACCAGAGCATTTCTGAAGTACCAAGGCATGAAAATGGCTCTTCTACTTAAGCACTCTATGCAAAATAAACTACAAACATTTATTTTTTAATTAAAAGCAAAATCGTACTCTTTGTGTTTTTGTTTAGTTCTAGGTTTAAACTGAACTTCCAGGTGGATATGCAGGATGAGCGACTTGTAATAAGCATGAGGCTAAATCCTAGAAACACCCAACTCCAGAGGCATAAATTAGTGTTATTAAGCCACCAGGGAACTAATCAATGGTTATTATGTGTGCTTAGGAATTATCAACCTAAAAACCTTTAGCACACCACCCAGTCTGGGCATGAAAAGAATGTCTAACCTTTCAATTTTCACAATAATGCCTACTAATTAATAATGTTGATTAAAAATAATTCCTAGTATTTACCTTGCATGTTGGAATTTAAAGTAAGTGTAATAATTATTAATAACTCATTTCTAATTTTTACATTTAAAATCACTTTGAAAGTGAAAACTGGGAATAATCCAAGGTACAATTCAGCAGTTAAAGGTGACATAATAGTGGCAAGCACAAGGAAAGTACATCTTGAAACATGTACATATATATCTAACAGAAAAGTGCAGGTAAGCAGGAAACACATTGATTAAGGGTTGTGATGATCAATATTTAATCAACATTCCCCTGAATATAAACGTAACTATAATGCATGTCCAAATATCAATAACAGCATTAGGTATTGCTGTAAGGATGGTGCTTTTTCAAATTAGACACCATGTAGCCACATTTTCAGCTTGCAAGGAATGCACCAGGAATTTTACTAAATGAAGTATGACTAATTGTCCTTCTGTGCAAACTTGAATGTCTAACATGTACCAAAAATATATGTAATCATTACATATTTATTCATGAAATACTAGGTAGTTACTGTTCTGCAAAATTAGATGCAACCAAAACAAATCATAGAGAAAAAGGTTAGTGATCATCTAGTATCTTGTTATACTGCTTTCCCCATTAATGTGGTAGTCCTTCACAGGTGTGAGCAGTAACAGTGCTAAACCCCTTAAACAAACAGACCTACCACTCCCACTTACTCAGGTTTCCTTTACTATATATGTGCTGGTAAGGAAGGATCTTTGTGATACTGAGGAGAGGGCCCAGGGCATTAGGATGTACGTCTCTCTGTATAAAGGGCTAGAATAACTGCCCCAGCACCGCTAAAGAAGCTTGGCAGAAGTTCTTTCATTCTGGACGCTGGTGACAAAGGCACCTTGAGCAAGGATTTTCTCTCTTTTGCTGTCTCTAATTCTCCTCTCCTTAGAGAAGGAGCATGCCATCTTCTCAGCATGGCTAAAAAGGAGGCCCAAGCTTAAAAGTCATTTTTGTAATTCTCGGAATTTCCCTAAGAGCAAACAGGAGGTGTGAAGCAGGACATTTATGAAGGGATACAGCTCTGATTAGGGCTGAAGGGCCTGGTATCTGCCATCAGTGAGTATTGAGAGAGAATAAGTGGAAAAATTCAATATACCTCCATTCGCTAGGCTCAGCGGAGCCAAGTGAGCAGAAAGACAAAAAGAAGGAAGGTAAACGGAAGACAAATCTGATTGTTCTGTGCATTTCTACATGAGATGGCAGCCGAAGCCAGCTGAGGTACGCTGACTCCAGGATAGCACCATCCACTCTCATCCTGTATCAATCAGCCAAGTCTTCCTATCAATTCTTCTCTCCATCTCACTCACAAGCCAGTGGATAGGGGTCTACGTGTCTTTCTAGGATTGCTATGGCACTGCAGCATGGGTGGGAGGAAGTGGGAGGTGGGCAGTGAGGAGTAAAACCCAGCTAACGTGATTGAATTTCACAGCAAAAAAGCACATAGCGGTGGTTGAGAGGCGTAGAAAAGGTCCACATCAATCTCTCTGTGGCTGTATGTAGTGGACTGGAGCGCTGCTGGCCTGGTCAGTCCTGAGTGCATGTCCAAGAAAAGGCACATATGAACATACCAGATTGTCACACTGTGATAAAAACACTGTGATAAAAACTCCTCTCTAGAAGCGTCTTCTACTTCAATTATATTGCACTCCTATTTTAAAGAAAGACTGATAATGCACTCATGCAAACACACAGAGAGTCCGTTTATTTAAGGCTTTCCTTTGTAGGATGTTTCCTTTCACCATGACTTGTTAGGATTAAGCTGAGGTCTATTGGCTCCAGATTTTCCCGGGACCAATTGAGGCTCGTGCAATATAATTCCCCAACACAGGAGCTTACACTGATGACCTGGATGTCTTGTATCCGGAGTGGATCAAAGAGTGTCAGAACAGACAGGAGAAGTGAAAACAGCCCCGCGCCTCTCTCTGTACAGCATATGTAGTGACTACCATCTACTACTCATGCCGTTTTTCTAAATAAACTTCTATCCAGCATAATGCAATATAAGAAATTATTCTTAAAATAGATGCCTTTGGTACACACAATTTAATCTGCTATATATATATATATATATATATATATGAATGCATCCTATGTCAATAAGTGCTAAATGCTATAATTATCTTTTATCAGAGCTTGCTTGCTTTCTGTCTTTGGCTTCTTTCAATGAATGTAGTTGTATTCCCAACATTTTAGAGTTAGAGTATTGTATTAGAGTATCAGGTAATGCATAATGAAACATTTTAATATAAAATAAAACAACAACACACTTTGACTATTATTTCTATACAGATATAATCATTCACTAATTACTGCAGTTTTTACCTCATCAAAGGAAATATCAAAGATTAATAGTTGTTAAAATGGATATTGCTATTATCTTTTTATAGCTATTTCTGAATAATATTTAATATGTATATAGGGAAGAGTGTGGGGTAAATGTGTGTAGAATTGTTTTCCTAGTGACAGTGAGATAAAATATAAACCAAATATGAAAATTGATCAGAGGTGATCTTTAATTATTTTTTTTACAATTATATAGGTAATATTTTTTATTAAGTTCAAAATGACTAAATCACCTAGTTAGTCTACATTTAGTGAAAAACAATGGATTTCATGGTTATGATAGTAAGGAATGATGCCCCAGGGGGGCCAGGGGGATGTTTAACCCTACAGCTTCAAAAAAGTTGTTATTCTTAAAATACAATTATATTCCTTGTTAATAAGATCATCTCACTGTCTACTGGCCTAACTATCCACATATCATAGATAACTACTAAGTCCTGCAAAACACCACGACTTTAAACAGTGCTTTTCTGACTGCTGAAATTAAATGAGTATGTTTATTGTGAAATCTGTTCTTTTTAAAATAAAAAGACCATAGCAAAAATAAAACCATATGTTGAGTCAATCTTGTTGTCATTTATGGTAAAAACATATGGGGGGTATTGTTGCTATATACATATAGATCCTATACAATTTTTGATACCCAAGTATTTATTATACTTACTTACATTATATCAAACATTTTGAAACTCATTTGATGCTTCTGTCATATTTTATTTGAGGCATTACTCAGTAATTTTTTTAAATATGACCACTGACTTTATATCTCATTACTGCGGATGAGATTTGTTCCTCAGACTGACTGGAAAACGACTTAAGTCCATACAGATGGATATTAGCTTAAATCTCCATCTGGTGCTAGCTGTGTAGTCATGTTTTTAGAACAGGGAGGGGAAAAACAGGTAGCCATGTCATAAGACCCAAAACTGTGGTTAGTCAAATATGGATCACTTCCTATCATGTGTGCTTTGGGGCTGTGAATCATGACAAAGAAGAATGACTCAGTGACAGTGGCCGGTGATGAACACAAGATAAGAGAAGAAAACTTGAGCTAGAGGTCAAAACACTGCCAAAACACTACCCCCTCACTCTATTACTACACCATGTCTGTCTGTCTTTTTTGTAGACTGCATGCCCCCCTCCCTTCCCTTCCAACCTTCTCCCGCTGTCTTGCTCACTCTGACATCTGGATACTGTGTCAGTGCAGCTGTGTTCAAGTGGGTTGACATTCAGGCCACGGGGTCTGCCAAAAGCCAAGAGGGTCAGACACCTTCTCTACTACAAAAGGAACAATCCTAGAAGCCTGGCATCTCCATCTGAGTTTGTTCCAGCCAACAACACAATGCACACACTACACACACACACCACATACACACTCTGACACACACACAAACTCAGTGAATCACTGCTTAATATGACTGTGAATGTTTTGGAAATTCATCAGCATTGTAGAACTATTACTATTCCTATAGACAACTATTAAACAAAGCTGATAATTATGATTAAATCATCATTTTCCATATGATATTATTTAGACAGAGTACTAAAGGCAAGTTGTTAGCACTAATGTTTGCCCATTTGTCTAATTTGCATCAGTTACCATAAAAACACAAAAGGGCCGCATGCTTCATGGAGAGCTTTTCACTGACAGGAAATTTGGGCCAAATGTGGCAGGGAAATCAGCAGGGTCTGTAATGATGCCAACTGGATCTTTGTCTGGTAAACACATCAACTCCCGACTGTTATTATTAAATCCTGTGATGCAAATATAAGGCATATGTATACTGTATATTGTATAAAGATGTAGTGCAGGGCCACTATCTGTGTCTGTGGCCTTAACCAGGGGCTTTGCTTAGGCAAGTATTGTGAATCCATTATGCCAACAGGAAAACAGGAAAACACTAGAAAGAAGAGTGCCACTGAGGAAAAAAGTACTTTGTTCATTCAGAAAATATAATGAAATGCATTTTTAGAGAACCCATCACAGTGTTTCATCTGCATACTGCATATGGGCTAGCAGTGATGAGCCTTAAAATGGAAATTATAAATAAAATAGCTTTTTTTTCTTTTGTGAATTTCAGGCCAATTTGTACAAAAATATGTTTTTATTTTTAAACCTGGGTTTAACTCAGGTGGCTGGAGCGAAGCACTAATGACTAGCGTGCCTCCTATTCATATCTGCATTTGTATGTTTTAAACTCATTATCTGTTCATTTCAAATATTGTATTCATATTTACTATATATTAATAATATATAATAATATAATATTTGTATATAATAATATAATAATAACATGTGTTATCCTCAACAGTATTGGAGGCATACTGTATTTCACTATTTTTTGCTATAAAAGTATGACACCTTGACTAAATAAACTTGTATAAAACCATCATTCTACAATTCATTTCAAATCAAAGTTGGTTTACATCAAATTCCTGAATAGAAGGAGAGAGAAAGTGGGTTGGTATGTAATTTTGCTTCAGAAATAAAAAAAAGGCAAATGATCGAAAGGGACAGCTGCAGTTTAATTGTGGTATGTGATAATCACGACAGTCTGCAAAGTCCTTTTCCTACACGCTCGAAATCACATACCATGAAATAAAATCCTTTTAACATCACAGTCCTGCAGATTACAGGAAACAGTGTACCATCTAATAAATTTGTCATCTTTAATTATAAACTGTGGTAGGTTGTATGATGTCACTAACAACAGTGCTGTTCCGGTACAATGCAGAACTGTCAAAGAAATCTCACAGCTGAGGTAAGCTGCCGTGTTTTTCCTTTTTCTTTTTCACAAGCTCTTGATTGATAAATGTTGCTGGTGTAGAAGGACTTCCCAGGAGAGCACAAGGGATCCACTCTGATATGCAGCAATTTTTTTTTGAGGAGCAGCGGTGGGCTTGAAAGTGGTGGGAAGAAACTATCTCAGCCAAGAGCTGGAGTGAGAAATCCATCAGGAATGCACTCCTTCTCGTTTCATCCCCCACCCGGTCCACCACAGCTGTTGCTATAACTCTACTGTAGTTTCCCTCTTCGCTGTTGCAGTTATTTATTTGAGGAGGGGTTGTAGCACAGATGAGATTTAAAAGAGATCTGTTTAGTAATAGTAAATGGTTCACTTGCATCATTAATGTTTAGTGTTAGACCCACAAAAGCCTTTTCAAAAAACAGGGGCAAGTGTTACTGTTTCTTTCTGCCCACGAATGAAGAAAAGTCCTTTCAACTTTTTATTTCTCCTTTAGTTTCAGGGTTTCTGTATTACTTAACCGCTGTTTAACAGCACTCATAAGTGATTCAAGAAAAGTATCATAATAAATGAAATGTCTATATCACTATAGGCAGCATCAATAGCACATCTGTGCAGATTCACAAATAAAGAAACATTTGCCATCATTAGCTGTCATTTCCAGAGCCATCTATGTTCACCAGAGATATACTATATGTTAATAATATAAATAAAATAATTATCTGATTATCTGTTTCTGCTCACTTTCCCCACATATATTGTGGCTCTTGTGAGCTCATATTCCTGATGTCTCATTATATGATGCTTTCACAGTGTGATAGTCTCATTGCAAGCATGCACTCAGAATTAGAAACCAGTGGTGGAAAGAGAAGTAGCATACCTGCACTCGAGCCTCTGTGAGTTTAGTCCTCTGAGCCAGCTCCTCTCGGGTGTAGATGTCAGGGTAGTGTGTCCTTTCGAAGGCCTTCTCCAGCTCCTCCAGCTGCTCAGCGGTGAACGTGGTTCGACTGCGTCTCTGCTTCCTCTTCAGCGGCAGGTCCGGCTCCGAGTCCACATCTGAGCCGTCATCTACACGACTCCCTGTCATTGGAAAAAAAGGAGCAGAACTGAGTTATTGCGAAGTTAAAATCAAAATTGGTATTAATGATTAATACTATGTAACACTCGCAAATAATTCAAGCAATCTCAGTGGGAGGGTGGATGAAGAATGAGCGAGAAGAAAATTAAAATGGTAGCTTGACTTTCAAGCAAGTATGAATGCCCTGCTTCTTATTTAGATGAATAAATAAATAAAAGTAAAAAAAAATAAAAGTTTTCGTAAAGGCAATTCTGTAGGAGGACTGGCCCCAAGGCCATAATGGAGTGCTGGGGGTAGTTAATCTTAGCAGACCACCTTAGTGAGCCACTATTGTTCTGCACTAAAAAAAAAATGGAACTGGCTTAATATCCATAGTATTTTATTATGTTGTGTCTTTAAAGCAGGTGCACAATATATCCTCACTGCTTTTAAAATGCAGACGACAGATTATCTTCGACACCACAGCTATCCATGTCAATTACAGATAACACACCATTGCTGCTTAGTGGCTCAGTAGAGGAATGTTTTCAAATTACTAGAGAATCATCTTAAATCCATCACTTAATACAGGGGAATTATGTGTAGGTCATAACTGAAACAGGGTAGGGCCACTATCGTATGGGGAAATTTTCATTTTAATTTTGCTTTACATTTATATATTTAGTAATGTATGTAAATGTAAATTATTTATATGAAATGAAATAAAATCTAACTGTTTTTTTTTCAAAAATCTTGTTCAAAATTCTCATCCTACCAACCAGCCCTTCAAATACAGATAAAAGATCAATCTACTTTTTGCTCTATTCTTTAAGTCACATCAAGAGCCTTCACCCATTCCACATTAATGGAATGATAAAGATAGGCTCTGAGAGCTTTTCTGCCTTGAGTTTATTCCTTATTTATTTTTCAGTTTGGGAAGCACTGGTCTGATCCTCTAAAAATCCCCCTGGCAGCATCAGGGGCCCAGTGCTGCAGATGCAGGCCTTAATCCAGGCCATGACTTCCCCACAAATTTAAGCCATTCCACATTAGGAACGGCTGAAGCCTGGCTCCTTATTGGCCAGTGCTTCCAGGGGCTTCCCAGCCACCTTCCTCTGAGAAGGGGACTGATTTTGAAGGAGATGGAACAGGCCATGAGCCACTATATAGCAGGTGAACCTGCTACTCCTCTGGTCTGCAATACCTAGCCCTGAACCAAGACCTCATTGCTCACACTCTTACTCTCTCATGATTGACACCTTCAATTTAATGACAGTTATTACTTTTATCACTTTTTGTGGTGGTATTAGGTATAGAAATGCCCAACAGGAGGATGGTTCAGGCAGAGGGCCAAATTAGGGCTTATAGGAGCTAGCTTCCGGCAATATGACAGAGTTTAATTAATCTTGGACATGAACTGATAGCTCTGACCCCTATCTGACCTCTTCAAGTCAGTGTTTCTGTCCTGGTTGGAATGATAGGTCGTTCCAGAATCAGGATAAGAATACAAATGAGCACAGTGAAAACCACCTGAAGGGTTTAAAGCTGTTTAAAGCAACCTTTTTGAAATTTACACTAAACCAGCTCATGCAGCCTGTCAATATAAACTTTCCTGCTGTTCTGGATGAATATGCCGGGTAGGAATTTGTGAGGTATCTTAGCACTAATGATGACAGCAGCTCATGTTCACTCATGCTTTGATTCAGGACATATGCTGCCAAAGGGGACAGCAAAGTGTTGATGGTTAAGCAGGTAAATACAAATATCACAGCAAGATATTTGTATTTTAAGATAAGATATCATTATCTTATGAAGGAGTCTTATAACTGCTAATTATCTAGCAGTCAGACAGAGTAGGCAAAATATAAGACATTACAGCATGCTCTATGACCCTTATGTATACGCTTTATGTTCTTGTGAACATGTGAAATGTAAGGACTTTATGGTTGCTTTTACCTTTGAAAATGTTTTAGACATAAGGTATTCTTATATGTGATTCTTATATCTTTATTGAAAGATTAAAACTATATACAGTGGGTTCCCAAGATTTGAGATCACACTGAAAATTCGTTGTTGTGGGGTTTTTTTCTTTAGAAATAAGCACAATGTTTTAGAATTTAGAAAAAAATAAAGCAAAGAAAGCAAATGTTCAAAATCTTGAACATGCAATATTTAATTACTTAATTATTTATTTCGGCGGCACAGTGGCGCAGTGGATAGCGCTGTCGCCTCACAGCAAGAAGGACCTGGGTTCGATCCCTGGGTGGGGCGACCTGGGAAATTTCTGTGTGGAGTTTG
>JAOVYV010000017.1:9410390-9427137 GCA_025674545.1 Hassar affinis | reverse complement strand
CAGTCCATGTGTCTTGAGGGCCAGATTTAAGCTGACCTGTCGATTCTAACGTCTGCTAAAAGAACTGAAATGCACCAAAGGATTAGAATACACACACACACACACACACACACACAAAATAGAAAATACAAAACAAGATATTAGAGATGTCTGAAACCAGGATGGGGATTTATGCAGAAATGAGGTTTGCTTATAGTTCATTTCATTTAAATATATCACTTTGATTCTCTAACTGCACAAATTGTAACATTTTGGGTTCATATTATCTAACATCTTCCACAGTATAGCTAACTTTTTAAGACAAGCTGGCAAATTACAATGCCAGTGTGTTTAGGGGTGACACATCTTCTAAACCGATGTCCAGTCCTTTCATTCCATGGAATAAAAGCACATCCTCAAAAAAAAGAAGCTGCATAAGAAAACAGAAAAAAAGGAAGAAAAGGGGGGAAGGCTCCATAATCTCTAGCTCCCACAACAAACAATTAGCTCTCTTTTCTTTCTGTTGCTGTGCACAAAAAAAAGTTTGGAGGGAAAAAGGGAAAGAGTGAAGGAGAGGTGATGGGTGATGCTCTTTTATAGGTCTTGTCATGTGCTTGAAGGCTCAGTGGTCTTTTGTCCACTGCCTGTGTGTGTGAGCGTGCTCACCTTAAACAACAGAGAGCCTCGGGGGCCTCCCTGGCCTTTCAGGCCCAATAGAGGCAGCACCTTAGGGGACCATTTAAGCCTGAAAAGAGGGCTGAAAACCCTGCACAGCTCTGTGGGGCATCAATAAATGCTGACATATTGACTTTCTGTGCCCAAGCGCCACTGGAAAGTGCTGCCTGCATATTAATCCATTAAGGGGTTGGGGAGAGGGCCGGCACCATGGGGAGGGGGGTGGCCAAGGATGGCTTGTGTCTCTTAGGTTTTGAATGTCCTGGAATGTGGCAGCCGCATGTTTGGTCTACGAAAAGGTTAAGAAATGAGTCGTAATCTAGTAAACTTTGAGTAAAGTCATCTGTCTCAGGCTTGAGTTGTAGTAACACATGAGAGATGGATTTTTGCTTTGGTTGCATAGCCTCTTGACATTTCATCACCACATTTTAAGTGAACATAAAAATGTCTGAGCACCTTGTCTGGTTCCTGCTCTGAAATTTATATCTGTGTGCTAAGAATCAAATTTCTTAATATTGCTTCAGGCTGTATGAGGTGATGGTATAATTTCCTTTTGCTTGCAACATGAAAAGTGGACTCCATTTGCTGGGAAATGCTGAGGCAGTCAGTAGAAAGTTCGGTTTCTACCTGCCAGCATTGTTCAGACTGCAGGTGAAAAGCAGGTGTCCATTTACACCAGCCTCATTTGCACTTTTTTAAATGCTCAATTCATTTCCTGGGATATGGATCTTGGTAATTGAGGTCAAAAGCAATCAAAATGGTGGAACTTAATCAAATTTCTAAAAGGAGGAAGAGATTCAGAGTAAAGTCAGAATTTTAAACTTGCACACCTTAACTGAAATCCAGTTTAATACATTCCTCAGAAAACAGTTTACTTGTACAGGTGCTTGCAAAATTTCTCAGAACACCAAAAAGGTTTGCTGGGTTTGAAATTATAATGTATAATTTATATTGATCAGTTTATTTGGACTATTTCAAAATATTCCTAACAAAAAAAAGCATCTAACGCATTCTACACTACGGTATGGAAATTCCAGAAAGCATCCTGAACCTGAAGCTTTTTCGATAATCATAAAAATTTTAAACTGATATTAACTATTTAAAAATATATTTCTTGTGAAGGCATTACAGCTCAGAAAGTCTTTATCTGCACATTCTATTAACCATGGCATGTCTGAGCCTCTCTCAGAGAGCTCAGCTCTAGCGATTTTGCTTCAACATTTCAAAATAAATTGTAATATATACATAGATGCGGGCACCAAGTGGATAGCCCGAGGCATAAATCTAAAACTTGCATTGATATTAGATTAATAAAGATGACAATTATGTTTTGAAAGAAGGCCATTTGGGCTCAAAGAACCTCCTTAGAGATTGTGCTGCTTTAAAGTGCTTCATAATGTGCGTGAAGCTAAGAAACGGTTTCCTTTAACAGTCATCCAGAAAACTAGAGATCAGCATTTGAATATACAGTCAATATTTTTATTATTTAATCAATATTGTTAACACAGCAAATGAAACATTTACATTATCTAAGTGCTGCTGTATACAGTAGAAACCATCTGTGAAATCGAATTCAATCGTTCTTAGCAAACACTACACCACAAAAAAATGCACCACATACTGCTCTAACAGTAGAGGAGTTATTTAAAAGATTGACACAAATGAGGGAGAAAATCAGTGTAGAAATAGCCTGAGCCCATTTTGAAGCTGCATGGGGGAGACGGGAGCCTCTATCACTCTCACGCTGCCCACCGCTTTCACATTTTAAGATGGCGGAAAAAATCTGAGCACATTTCTGATTTGTAACACTCTAGGAACATGTTTATTGTCTTTGTGTGAATGCACAACTTATAAATAAGGCTAATGAAGAATCTTGGGGTGAAGCCACTAAAGAGCATAAAATGGGAAATTTTATGGCCTTAAGTAGCGTGGGCTGACGCTGATTTTTAAGCTATTGGACTATGGTGTTAGTTGCTAATCATAGGACTGATGCGGGACAAATGCCTCTCCACTTAATTAGTGCAAGACATTACATGGGCCATGCTTCCACTGTCATCTCAATTGAGCTGAAATTTTAGCCTTTGCAAATTGGATGTATGCGTAGTTGAACATCTTTTTATGAATAAAAAAAACATTAGGACAGAGCTGCACTAATTGGAGACACTTTTCATTGAGAACAGGTCTGATAATCTTCTGTCAGTCGCCATCGTTTCAAAGCATTTGGTCTATTTTAATTTAAACCATAATGGTAGGGTGAGTTGTTTGGTAATATTCTAATAGAATTGCAAAAAATAAATACTCATTTCTTATAAAAACAAATGTTCAATTTTGCATGTGATAAATGATTGTTTTGGTTGTGAACAAGCACAGCATACAATATTTTCTATATTTTTAAAAGAACTGCATCCTTGCAATAAATGCCATCTGAGGCACTCGGTTGAGCTTGGTTGTCCCATAACAACCATCAAAACCAGCAAGTTTCCATAGTGCTAGAGACCCATGAGACCAGATGATCCAAAAGCAAGGACTCTTCAATCCAATCATTTTGTTCACAACATCTTAAACAATTGTAAGTATGACACAGCCTGTATTTAGTGAGGTGCATATGCCAATGTTTGACATCAAGAAAAGCATTTATGTACAATCAAATTATAAAACCAACACAGGGCAAGAGAATGCCAAACACTACCAATGCCAGTGTCAATCACTGCCAATTCCATTGTCAAACAAATTGTCAAAAAATTTTGAAAAGTGAATACTAATTACCTGTTTAGGCAAGTTATTTGCTCAGATCTTTGCACTTGATCTACATAGAGGTGTGCATAATGTTATTAACAGAGCTGTGAAAATTAATAAAACATTGTTGCTGGGATACATTATTCTTGGACACACCCAATCTCGCATGAAGAAGAACAAAAATCATCTTTTTTGGTCAATTGATATATTTATAGAAATCAAAATTTGGAATTTGAGATGGCTCAATTTTATTTTATTATTATTAAAAGACATCATTGTACTTTGTTGTGTGGGTGTTCACATAATGGCATTTTCCATAATCTGGTCTAATAGTCCTGCTGTTGCCACGATCACCTTACATTTTCATATCTGCTTCGTTAAATCCTTTTACATAATATCGGTAAAGTAGCACACGTCAGGGTGAATGGACCGCTCTTCCTTTCACCATGTCCTGCAAAACACAACCCTTGTTCGAGCGTGGGCTAGAAAAGCCACAAATCACAGCACCCATTCTTCTTTAGCTACAGCACATTACACATACAAAGACTCGTTTCTTTTTGGGTATGTTTTTCTTGTTTGTTATAATTGCTCAGTTCTGAAGATAGAAGCCTAATAAGTTAAAAAAAGTCTAGCAGTTAATAAAAACAACATGCACACTTAATACTTAATACTTTCCATATAGTAAAGATCACTTCATCTTAAATTATAACATCTAATAGTTTTAAGAGAGAAACAGTTTTGACAAGCAGCATGCAAACACTTTTGAAACCTTTAAAGCAGTCAGAGAAAAGCGAATCCTATAACTTGCATTAAGACAACATCCAATACTACAAAAAGCCAATTCCAAGTCACTCACTTGGAAAACAGCCTGTTTTAGGGTCTTAGAAAAAAGGGTTGACCCTTTTCTTTCTGCACTTGAGATTACCATACTACTCCCACGCCTGTGACACCTGCTGCCCACTGTGGGCGTGCAGAACACAGACTTTTACTTCAAGCAGTCTAAAGACTGCTGCACAGTGTATTGACCAAGGGCAAGAGTGCCCAGCTTGGAGCCCTCCTACCGCAGATGTACATTAATGCAGGAAATATACTGATCCCTGAAACCGAAAGGGAAAAAAAAGCCTCCCTTTTTAACATGCTGTTGTCTGACTTGATCATGTCAGTTTGATAGAGCCCATTCAAAGTTATTCATGCACCCGCCTTTGAGGAACAATGGCCGCCAGTTTATAAACTGTCTCCCTGCTTGCCTAAAGGCTTTGGGGCCTTTTGTTTCGTGCCTCTTAATAAACTTTTGGAGGAGTTCATCAACCTGCCTGAATAGTCAATGTGGAAAAGCCAAGACACCAAACAAGAGAGTTTCCTCTTTTTTCTGTCTCTCTCTCTCTCTCTCTCTCTCTCTCATTTAGTGTGGCTGTATTTAAGTCGGCTGAGGAGGCTGTGAGACAACAGAATGATGTTTGCTCAAACAAATGGCTGGAACATTGAACGAACAAAAGTGATTTTAGAAAAGAATAGATGAGTGTTGACTCTTTAAGCTGGAAAAAAAAACCTTTACACCAGCAAGAAATGTTTCTATTAGCCTATAGGCTAAAATTAAAGCTATTTAAAACTCGACCACTGTTTAGGTTGCTGATGTTAAATTCAGACTATAGGTCTTGTGGAAAATAATAAATGGTTCAGCTGAGGGACACATTTCTATACAGACTGACATTTTACAGAAGTCATTTGCAGCCTACGACTGTCACAGCAAGGAGGAAATGTAAATGTTTTCGTTTCAAAATGTTTTCAGTGGATGACAAGAAAAATGACATCCAGGCAAAAAAAAAGTACACCTACACATGAACTATTCTGCGTTTTCTAAGCATTTCTGACACCTTAAGCGTTGGAGTGCAGTCATGCTACGGAAGTGCTAGGGATATAAATCCCTGTTTCAGTTTCTCTAAACGCAGCTTTGTAAACAAAGATGATCACTTCTAGGCTAAATGCTACTTTTCACTCAGAGACACGCTTGGGTTTTTATAGCTGCCCTGAAGCATGGCTTCGCCTGGTCAGTCTTGTGGAAGAAGTGCCTTTTGTTAGCTGATCAGCGTCCCATCGGCTCTCCACACAAGACTCTCGGCATTTTGTCGGCGAAAATGAAAGCGGGATTAACGACTGGCTACTGAACACTCCATGGCAAAGGAGCGGGCCTCGTCCCACCCCCGACCCTCACCCTCATCTCATTAAAAAAAACCTTTTCCACTTTGGTAACTCCTCTTTTTGGTATATTTGTATTCCCAAAGAGACCATTAATGCCGTCAGAAAGCGAAACGAACAATAGGCTAACGAAACTCAACAAGTTTTCCCGAGTTCTTTGCTTTAAAGCTGGCGTCTATCCGGGCGTAATATAGGCTACTGGTTGCTGGTTGTGGTAATTAATTAACAAAGTACCACAACCACTTTTTAAAAAAAGGAACCACAATTGTTTCAGTGATGTTAAAACGACCGAATAATTAGTTGACAGTAACCTGGGTCAAGAGCCACGGCTTGTCAGCTTGCTTCACTGGAGTGTTGATCATTTTAATAGTCGTTTTGCAGCTTCTTTGGGCTACAATGTGGGATATTCACTGTATAAGAGTTTCCAGGAGGTCTGTATAGAGCTGCCTGAAACAGAAGATTTTATTTAGCTTGGGTCAGCACCAGTTTTCTAGGACGCCAGGTTTATGGTTTAGGGTTTAGGGTTCCGCATCGAGCACTGAAGGTGGCTGGGCGATCAAAACCACTTTTGTGCTACTACATAGGAAGCCCGAAGGCCAACACTTTTATTGCTGTCAGCAGGAGTTTCCCTAGTCGTTTGTTCATTTTGGTCTTCTGATCTAGCAAGACGTGGTGCACAGCGCGGTGCCAGTCTGCATGAAGGGTTTCCGACCTGTTCCCGTTCCCGTTCCTTCTGAACCACTAGCCTTCAGAATAGCGTCGTATCAATTGCTGCTTACATTCGAGCGTAAACGTTCAGTTCATTTCTGACGGCAACCACGTGCTGGTGTTATGCTAAAGTTACTGATATGTTAATGAGCGATCAACGGTTTTGTGCTTCATATAATTTGTGAAGCAAAATCCCCATCTTGAAATACTTTAACCTATGCTGAATGACAAATTACTTTTAAAAAAATCCGGATATTTTCGCAGATATTGCACCCAATCTCAAACAGCAAGGACTATTTTAATGAGTAGACAGGCAGGTTTGAAGGTAGCACTGGCACTCTGTAATATGATGAACTCTCATTGTCGTGGTGTCACCACAGGTGTTTCTGATAAGCAAAAGCGCCCAAGGATCAAAAGTCTTAAAGCCTCTCGATTTCCCCCCAAGCCACCTCCAACCTTTTCCACAACCTAACGTCTATTTTCTCCCTTCTCTCCTTCCTTTGAATATAAATGCAAAATGCATAATGAGTTTTTGTGGTAAATACAGGATCTGCACATGGCCAGAAGAACCGATTCAAAATAGGTGATGCAACTTATGTAATATTGCATTATGCAATGGCGAGTAACACCGGCTGCTTCATCCAATGTAGCAGATTCTATAAAATGTAGGAAATGCTTTATGCTCGGAAGACATCAAATACAATATGTACATATGTAACGCAGATATTAATGACCTAATTATATGAACTATTATAACCTAAATATATGGACTATTGTGAATTGGTCGTTTTAAAAAAAAAGATTTTTAAGATTTCTTAAGTTTAGCAAGTAGATCTGTTAACTAAGCACTCATCATTTTAAGTTAGGAAAACAATATCCTAAGAGAAACTGCATGTGTTGTTCTCCATGCGAACACATAAGCTAAACTACGAAGATGCTCCAGTCCAGAATGATGGTCACTTTTGCTGGTTTGACTAATTTGATTCGTTCCACAAATTACGTCACTTGGTTTCTCTGGATTTCTGTCAGTTTTATGCTGACTGAGCCCTATATTTCTCTGCAAAAAGCACAATTAAAATGAAATAGTATGTAATCCATTTATTCTGCAAACGGCCAAACAGTTGGAAATAGTGGCCTTTTTAACATTTTTTTATTATTTTAATACCACCTATTATTATTATTATTATTATTATTATTATTATTATTATTATTATTATTATTATTATTAATGACGATGATGCTTGTTATCTTGTTTATAAATCCATTTTAGGCTGGACTGTATTTCCCAGTGCCAGGATACCAGTGAAATGTGATGGGAGGTAGCGCGGTGAGGTTAATCCGAGTTTAATACACTGATGCTCAGCTCAGGAGCGCGGCTCTGATGATTGTGTTATCTCTGCCCAACATTTGGGTCTCCCTCAATTTAAACCTAGCCCAGTAGCTGCGAGAAAGTGCAGATGGAGTAACTCCCGGTGCCTGAGGAAAAAAGGTTATTAAGAGCGAAATAACTTCCCCCGACTTTCACAAAACCACTGTCTGTCACCACTCCAGAGAGATTTGTTTGAAGTATATATATATATATATATATATATATATATGAAACCTTTTGCTAGTAATTGTCTTGGGACTGTTACTATCTTCATTGTGCGCTCTAGCTTGGCAATACAAATGTAAGTTTGCATTTTGCCTACGACAATAATGAATACAATTGCACTGCAGATCTATTGAGTTCAGTGTTAGGCCTGTGGATGATTCCCAAAGTCGTTTACATATTTATACCGTTTATATATCCAACAAACTAAGCTACGTTAGTAAACAGAAAGAGAAGCTTTTGGGTGAGGTCATTTTGATCTTTCTCAGTGTCTTTTGGATGAAATTTTATTTTGTTTTATTTTAATTTTTGTACTCTGTATCATCAGAAAAGAATCGACTGACATTGCAGACTTTTTGCTCTTGTGTCTGTTTGTAGACGTGATAAGGCTTCTATAACCATGTTCATGTTAATGCTTCACTGAGTAAGACGGGGCAAGCAAATAAATAGCCTAACCAATCAGTCGGATTTATTATCAGAATATAATAAAAAAAGTATTCATAACTTGGCACTTAATGCTGAAAATACAAAGCATGCATTATACCTATAACTGATGGTACAAGTAGGAATGGCAACATCAATTGTTTAGATTTTTTTATATATGAAACGTAATAAGGTTGCAACGAGCATTAAATCTAATGTGCTTTGATTAATCGTAGGACTAAGACTAAAGTTAGGCTACCACTGATTATTAATGTAGGCTAAGACTTGTTTGTCCATGTGTTATAAGGATTCGTTTGGTGTGTCTATCAGTTTACATTCCTTCCAGCATCCGCTAAAGCAATTGGATTGTACAATAAAACAAAATAAATCAAATATCTATATGAAACCCTAACAACTGCGCGAGAAGCTAAAATCTCATGAATTTGTGCCCAAGGCTAGCCGGCGAGAAGCGTTTAGAGATGAAAGTGGAGAGAAATAAAAGGCTCAATTTAAGCTGCTTTAAACCCCTTCATCGTAACGTTTGTGCCGAGTGCTGGGGAGTGAAGGAGCTAAATACACTGCGCACTGTGCCTGAGAGCTATTACACCCCTGCCCAGTATCTGCACATTCACAGCACACTTTCCATTACCAGCTCTAATAAGTCTTGACGTTATTAAATGCCAGCAGGATGATAGAGTGAAACAAGACCAGAGATGAATATATATTTTAGGTTTGGAATAAAGCTGTGTGTGCCAACGTTTTGCGTTCATGTGGCACCCTGACAGAAAAATAAACTCCAGCAAATAGACCGGAGACACATTTTCCAAAGCCCGTGGTGTAAAAACCCACAATATGTCCTAAATTAATACATGAGCCGACTCTAAACCAACGCATTTTTGTAATCATTTTCGAATGAGTATAAATAAAAAAAATTAAATAAATACCCCTGCTGCAAATACAGATGCTTCAAAACAAACTGGGAAACAATCGACATGAATGATCATGTTGTCCGGATTATCTGATAGTATCTGCTTTATGTATTCTAAGTACAGTATAACTAGTATATGTCAATACAGAGCGTTACATATACACTATTACTGCTGTAAGCATATTTTTGTATCCTATGTAATCTATAATGTTACCACCGTTAGTAAATAAATTAATAAATTCAGTCTTCATTTTGATTTGTTGATTCATTTATTTTATATATATATTTTTTTTTAATTTTTTTTTTGCTTAAAATTATTTTTGATCATACTTTGCATCCAGTGTCTATGTGCTATTTGACGAGCCATTCTTAAATGGGTTCATCAAATTTTTGTGAAAACGGAAAAAAATCAATTCTGCGCATACCAAAGTTCTAGCATGACGCGCTACCAGTGGTTACCATAGTTACAGCGGGAGTCATTCTATTTTCACCTAGCTTACTATTTATTAGGGAGGAATGGGGTTTAGGACGCAGCTTCAAATAGGCAATAAATCTGTAACTCCACCGACAAGTTTGGAAAACGCTGCCTTAATCGTCTGCATGGAGAGCTGGGTGAAAACACTCACAACAAATACCCAAACACGAATCAACAAAAACACCCAAAATGCAGCAGTTAAAAGCACAATAGCATCCTTCAAAGGAATATTTTGCACTCCCTAAATCTTTTTCCTTTTCCAGCAGCAAATTCCGTAAAATTACAAAACTATCTATCAGTGGGGTGTATTGAATAATTCATCTCGCTTTTAGTTCCCTTCTCGGTCTTTTGTTTAGTAGTTTTCTCTCCTCCTTTACGGCGTTTTGAATGTGAAAGCACGGATCTAGTCCGCTTTTCCACGCCTCGTTTTTGGATCTTGCCTTTGTAACACAGATTCTTTACTTTCAAGCCTTCAATAGAGTGAAGACTTTTTTGAGTGAAGTTCATCTTCAAGTTTCATGAATGACTGTCACTGTGAAGAAAACCATTTTCTGTCATCTTTTAAGCACTGCGCAATGCCATAAATGCTAGTTGCCATAAATGTAAATGTAAAAAAAATAGACTAAAAGCAAAAAATAAAAAGCGCACAAAAGTGTTATTTCCGCGTCCTTTAAAAATCATACGCTAAACCATTCATATATGTCTATAAACCAGTAATTGTGCCAAAATAATCAGGGGGAAATAGCTAAAACACGCAAGCTCGTATTAATACAAATCATACACGCGTAGGTCGTGGCCTAAAATGCGTTAAAGTAAGAGTGAGAGTGACACATGACGGCGTGCACCAGCGAGCTACGTGCTGAATCTACCGAGGGTAATTGAATTTGATTGCCACATCGGTCATCTGTCAGGCACCAGTTTTCTAGAGAGCATTTACGCAGCGCCGGAGGAGTCTGTTGTACAAACGCGGCAGCTCTAAATACCTCCCGTCAGGGCCAATATAAATAATTAAGTAGGGCAGATCAAATGGCGCAATGACAGCTCAACAGCAGGACAAATCTGCAGCGTCGGTCAGACACCGCGCATTAACGCCAATAAGCATGCATTAACCTCGTGCACTGCAGAATACGGGTCCACTGAGTTAAGACCCAGAGAGCTAAACTAAAACAAAATCCCGCGAATTACCCACAGTGAATGTTGATGAGTCCCTAATTCCGCACTCAGAAGAGGGAAAAAATGATCCATGTATTTATTTTTACCTTTGTCACCGAGTATGCCATCAATGCTGTGTTTTGTTTTCTTCTCCCCACTTTCATCTTTTTTATCACAATCATCTTCATCTTCTTTCCTGCCAAATCGGGCGCGAAGCACTCGGCTTATCGAGCTCACTTTTAAAAGAAAAATATATCCATTCAGGAACTAATAATAATAATAATAATAATAATAATAATAATAATAATAATAATAATAGTAATAATAATAATAATCAACCTAGAAATGTTGGAAGTCGGTAACTTGTTATGGCAAAAGTATGTTTTCGCTGTAGAGGTCAGAGGTGTGTGTATGTGTTCATGGTATAAAAAGGGTCGCTTACCAGGTGAGGCCTCACCTGAAGGAACTGTGCTTCTGTCACACACCCCGTCCTTCAGCAGTTTGTCGCGTATTTCCCAACTGAACATGCCGGGATTCTCGCGCTTGTACTCCTCTATTCTTTTCTCCACGTCCGGCGTTGCCACCTGCTTTTAGGATTAAATGAAACGCCCACGATCAAGAAAAAAATAAGAAGTGGAAAGAAGAGGGACATAGGAGACAGAAAGAATGAGAACAAAATTAATTTCAGTTGTCCACAATTTGAGGTTAACCACCAACATGTAGAATATCCATGTGAGATATTGTACGACATGAATTTTGCCTTTCCTTCATTATTGTTGTTATAATGAGATAATAATAATTGTATATTATATAGTGTACACCATTTATTATTATTATTATTATTATTATTATTATTATTATTATTATTATTATTAGTCCTCAGTACCCAGTAATGGAATTTAAAGTTTGGAGCAACCTACTTACCCTGGGTTTACTTCCCCCTATAGCTCCAGGGCGGATGGATCCTGTCTCTTGATACCTGCACAGGATTTTGGACACGCAGCCGTGGGAGACCCGCAGCTGGCGCGAGATCACGCACGGCCGAATTCCATGATGCGCCATTTCCACGATTTTGTGTCGGATATGGTTAGGCAAAGGCCTGCCGTTAATAAAAACCCCGCCAAGCTGATTCACACGGCCTTGACCCAAAGGAGTGGATACTAGGAGAAAAAAGTTTTAAAAAGGCTTAACGTGGACTGAAAATACTGAAAAATCATCGAAAAATGTAATCTTATTAGGAAATCATATGAAAACAAAATTAAGCCATAAACCAGTGTTTAATGCTACGATAATAAAACGCGTTTTTCGCATTTCTTAAATATGCACCGCCGCAAATCTACTGTTTCATTATGGACATCCACAATACTTTGTTTTCTAGCCAGTGTATTTCATTAAATTAAATATAACACATAGAGTAAAATGCATTTCGCTGTAATTTAAGGGAAATAATCTGGTGCAATACGCTAATCAAAACTAAAACATTCATTATTATTTATAATAGAGGCTATGTAATATAACAAATAATTATGTTAACTGAAAAGCCTATAGCGAGCGAAGGTCGACAAACTAAAAGTCTGAAAATGATCATAAAACATTGTCCCAGCTGAATTATCCAAAAAGTTATCACCACAAAATTAGGCAGCACATTGTTTCCCCTGCTATTTTGTTTCATTAAGTTCTTATTACTAATATGTTGTCAATAACTGAATAATGCCTGATTTCTATGGATATGATTTGCTCCATGAGCTTTAGAACAAGCTGTAATATTTGTGGTGTCTGATTTATTCGAAGTACAGCTTAAAAATGTTGATGTGCAGTTTTGATTCCACATGAACTCTTCAGTAAATCCTGTCGGACATGCATGATCAGTGGCAAGTTTTATTTGAACCACTTGGTCACGTACCATTTGCAGGGCACATGGCAATAAGTAAATAAGTGAAAATGGGGTGATTTTTAATTCTCATACCTCTATGAACAGCGTATCACCGAAATGTTAATAAACAAACAAATAAACAAGCAAGCAAGTAATGAGCCAATAAATAAATAAATAAATAAATTGGTCTATAAAGCTATCAAATAAAATCGGTGAAAAGAGGCGGCATGAGCATTATTTTTGTCCAAATAAAAAAGTCATACTTGACGTTAACTTACCTTCTAAGGGGAAGCCGGTGCGGGGATAGTTCTGTCCTGGTGCTGGCCTCATCATCCGAGGTACTGGTCCCGGTAAAGAAGACATTGTGGATATATTTCAGAGGCGCAGTATAGGCCGATATTTCAGAAACTGTCCACACTCGATCAATGCAATGTTTTGCAGGAGATTCGAATCAAAAACAAAAACAACAACAAAAACTGTTATCCAACCAAATCGGTGAAGGATTTTAAGACTCCTAAACTGATTTAAAAAAAGATCAACGCTTCTCCTGTTTTGTGGAGAGGGGCATGAGCAAAAATCACAGCTGCCAACGAAACATCGAGTGCACGAGTGAGGGAGGAGGGGGACCAACTCCTTAACTCTCTTTAAGTGGACAAAGGTTACTTAATTTCTTCGCAGTGTTTTCTGCAAAGGTCCGACAGATTTTGATGGCAAAGTGTGCGCAGAGCTCGAGTAGTAGTTTAAGTGGACAACTTTTTGGCGCATGGTGCTGGAGGGAGGACCGCGCGCGCCAATAGGCTCGCTCAGCTTTCTTTTATTTTAGGGGCACAGCCGAGCTTTAATGGGCCAATCAGAGCGCGGCGAACCACCCGCTCGTGCACTCACGCTTTTCATTCACTCCACACCGCCGCTCCTGAATAGAAAACAAACAAAACAGCACACTGATCAGCTTCCTTTTCATAACAGCACCAGCGGGACAAGACAAACAAAATGTATTAGTCAACACTGCAAACACGCCTGATCTCTGCTCGGATACAGTTTTCAGCCCAGTGGTTTTGACACACAGATGTGGATCACTTGTGCATGTAGCACAGTATGCGTTTACAGAAATAAAGCAGTGTAGAGCAATATGACATACAAGCACGAAGCCAAAAAACAGGTATTTTGCTTCATTTTAAAGTCACAAAGTATTATAAGCAATAAATAAATAATCAAGTAAATAAATACATAAGCAAATAAATACATTTGAGTTTAGAATGAATGTTTCCCTATTGGTAATGAACAGATCCGTGAAGTAAATGCATCTGTCTAAATCGTCTTTGTAGTAAAAGTCAAAAACAAAAAAAAAGTTTATTGAGTGTCCTACTATCCAACTCCTTGTAATATAGTGGCTTGGGCTGGATAGTTATCCTAATAAAGACTTGAAGGCTTACCTTTTGGAAATATAGGGGATATTACACGCTAACAGGCGCGCTTGCCATGCTTATTAGTGTTTCTGTATTGCTTTCTGACAGGTTAAAGGTCACGTTATGCGTGTTCATCTAAAGCGAAACATGTTGGGCAATTTGCATAAATGGATCTGTATGCTAAAACAATCGTACTGCTCTTTCCTTTGGTTTTTGGAAACGCTGAAACCGAATAGATCATTTGACGGCGACCTGCTCGGTGTAGTAGTCTGACAGTTATGTCTAATCATTTAATGGCAGTAGAACATCACTGACATCCAGGGAACTAATCTGATCAAGACAACAGCTAACACCTTCCTGAAATCGTAAACTGCTAATCTATTGACACATATTAAATCCTTAGACTATTAGATAGATAAACAATTCATGGTTTAAAAGCTTAACCTGTCGTCCGGTAATTCATTATTAATACACATATCACAACAAGGTTTACACATGACAAGTATTTGGCTCTTCGTCATCTATCTCTAAATGCTGATTTTGTAAAAAAATAAAAAAAATTAAAAAAAAAACACCATTCCTCTGATCACCTATTAAACTCGAAGTTCATTATTATTAGCAATTTCTCTTATTCTGGAGGTTTGGCTTATAAGATTTTTGCACACCTTCTCACTGAATAACAGTCGAAGTCACCTGACAAGACAAAGATCACATCACCTTTTATTTCTCACCCATGCCATGTCTGTAAAAATGGCTTGCAAATGGACCTAATCAGCAGCGTCATAATACTCCTACGTAAAAGACTCACAAATACAGGCAGTGGACTTTCAATAAAAGTAAAAAAAAAAGCATTTCGCTTGCATTTCTTGCTGCATTATAGATGCAGGGTGTTGGGTTATTCATATGCACGCCTGCATTAACAACAATGTCGTCAGTCATTGGGGTAACATAAGATGCCTTTGCAAAGCTCACACCGTCCTGAGAGATCAACATAATTAATGCTAGCGTGATACCTTACCACGAGAATGATTGTATATTTTAAACCAAGCAAAACTATTTTATATTGAAAGAGCAGTCATTTCCAACATGAATCTGAGATTTCCCAGCTTCACTTGTCAATTAAAACACAATTTCCTTTCCATGAAGCACAATATAGGCAAAAGAAAGCCTGCACATGATGTACATGGTTTTTAAATTTCTATATTTCAATACAACATTATATTAAACTCAAATCAAGATTTATTATGTTTTGTAAACAATCTTATTATAGGTACTATGTTTAAAAACCATCCTCGAGTCAAAACCACTGAAATAAAATTATATGTTTATAATTATAAGGCTGTCTTAGTGCAAGCAGATTTCCACAATGTTTCCATATCTTTGGGCAGTACAGTGAAAACAAATCAATGGCCTTTATTTTACCACTGTTTCAAATCATTCATCTTGTGGGTAAACCTAAATGACTCCAGTGTTCTGTTTATTCTTTCTGAGTCCTGTAATAATTACTTGCAAGTTTGCAATGTTAAGCTAGCAGTAAAAGCAGAAAGAAATAAGCTAGAATGGACAGTCAAAAGCAGCTGCTGGAAAACCAAAAATGGAAGCTATTAAATCACATTATTGTCAGTTCATATAGAATTATGTTTAAGCAAAACATAATCTCTATGACTAATAGCCTATTAAGAAATCTTTTAACTAAACTAGTTGTCACTAACCCTGTCCTTTTCAGAAGGGTTTGATTATTTTCTTAATTGAGTACATCTGAGCCAGAGTGGCTCTCCAGTAGATTATTCGGATCAGGTGTTCTGAATTTGGGCTGTAGGAAGGTAGATCCCCAGGAACCAGGTTGGTGACCATGAAACAACCGATGCTCCATTCTGGTTCATATAGCACTGCACTGCTTTCTGATTCCCTCTGTTGATGTAGTTATCAAAACATTTGAGCTGATTCAGGTTTGTTTTAGTATGGTAAGCACTAAAAATATACAAATCATGGGAATTAACTACTTGTCTAAACTTTAAGAAAAATGTTGTTTTTCAGAGAGAAGAAAAGTATCCACTAGATGGCAATAAAGCTATAAAATAATGTTTAATTGGTTTGCTTGCTGTCCTAGCACCAGCATGGTAATCACAAAACATTACAACACAGTCCAAATCATTATAGCGCCAATATCTATGGTATGATCCTGTGCTTGAGTGCTCCATGTCGGTGTGGATTTTCTCTCAGGTTCTCCAGTTTCTTCCCACCACCCTAAAATAAGCTGATATAGATGGATGGGGAAATTGATGTTTGGTATGAGCAGGTGAATCATGCCCTTTGAGGAACTAGAGTCCTATCCATAGTGTACCATTCATCATGACCCTGACCAGGATAAAGCACTGAAGATGAAAGAATGAACAATAATGATGTTATTTCTCTGGTATGGGTAGCATAGAGATTGAAGATCTTAATCATAAACAGGTCAATAATAATAAAAAATAATAAAAATAATAATAATAAGAAGAAGAAGAAGAAGAAGAAGAAGAATTATTATTATTATTAGTCAGTCAGTCAGTCATTATCTGTACCGCTTATTCCCAGTTACGGGGTCACGGGGGAGCCGGTGCCC
>JAOVYV010000017.1:9316742-9327301 GCA_025674545.1 Hassar affinis | reverse complement strand
AAAAGGATGACCTCTCCTGACCATAAGGCATTTTTTAATATTATTCACAAAATACTCTGCTTTATAGCACTTTAGTCTCTGACATGTGTGTGGACACTACAGTTAAATGAAAATTTTTTTTTTTTTCTTTCAGTAAAAAATATTTATTTCAGAAGAATGTTGTGGAGAAAGTGACTGCCAATGTTTCACAAGGAAAAGTAAGCATAATTGTTTATAATATTTAAGAACAGTAATAGTTTGTATAATGACCGGTTTTTGCTCAGTCCAGGGAAATTGTCTAAACCACTGTATTTTTTGCAGCACACCAGCATGTTGGAGTGTGCATGCCACATAATCTCGTATTTGGCAGATGTCATGAATGCACTAAGGCAGAGCAGTGGTCAAGGCTCCTCCCAAATCTTGATGGAGGGAGAGGAGAAGGCTATTGAGGTGGACTCGGACTGGGTAGAGGAACTGGCTGTGGAGGAGGAAGATTCGCAGGCTGAAGATTCGGTCAGAAAAGAATGTCTATGAATTGTATAATGTTTTCCGCTTTCAAGAGAGTTAAAATCCCTGAAGTAAGGTTGCCTTCAGGATCCCATGGTGCTAGAATCCTAATTCTTGTTATTTTGGTTTTTTTTTTCTAGGATGAGGATTCTCTTTGCAATAAGCTTTGTACCTTTACCATTACACAGAAGGAGTTCATGAACCAGCACTGGTAATGGAAGAACTAGACATCTACTATATGTACCCTCCCCCTCCAGTGACACACTATACTGGTTTAAAACTGCAGCCCTGCCCTTACTGCTCTCCTTTCCCTATACAGGTATCATTGTCACACCTGTAAGATGGTGGATGGGGTAGGTGTGTGTACAGTGTGTGCCAAGGTCTGTCACAAAGACCATGAGATCTCCTATGCCAAATACGGCTCTTTCTTCTGTGACTGCGGGGCCAAGGAGGATGGCAGCTGCCAGGTGAGACCGAATACTTCAAGTCATCATGGGAAAAGAACAACAGCGGTAACTTTGGCTTGCAAATCAGTTATCATTGAAACTCATGAGCTCATCCCATCTCTCCTTCAGCCCATCAGGATTTTCAATATCTTTCATGAATCACCATATTTCTTATATTAGTAATGCATTTAATATGTGATTGAATAAAGTATTAGAGCACGTTTGTTTTTCATTTAGCAGTACATTTCCCTAGACATTTTAATATTTTTAGACATATTATGGACATATTAACATTAAATCATTACATCTCATGCATGTTACTTTAAGCCTGGATTATACTTGCTTTTAAATACACATACATGTACTCTAGATGACTGTGACACGTGTCCTGCAGTCGTTTTCGTTTGTACGTTCTCGGAAATTAATGTTACATGTCCGCGTGCTGCGTTGCCAAAGAAGACGGTGGCATCACATGACACTGTCTACAACTGACTAAACAGACAAGTGTTGTCTTTTAGAAACCTTTCCTCTAGAACAAACTTGGTGAAACGTCTCCTTTGCATACCAAATTTTGTGATTTCTCTAGATTATTAAACACTTTTGAATATAAGGTCATAATTTTCTGTTTGAGACACTGATACTGAGTCATGATGACAGAGAAACCGAACTCGTCAGTGTGCTTAACATAGCTGTGCATGAAAGCACTAAACGTTTTCCTGCTTTACTTGGAAACCTGATGGACAGGATGCCTCTTGTAATCCCCACCTTAAATAATCAGCGTCTATAATCTACGCAGATGAGCATGTGATCAGTGCCATTTGCATTGTTTCACCTTCTATGCGCGCACACACACGCACACAATCATGCGTCAATTATAATCCAGGCCTTAATGGAATCCCAAAGCATGTACAACTAATCAGTATGTTCAGTTAACTTTCACATCTAGTGTTTAAAAATCAAGCTTGGTCAGTTAACTCTTCCTGTACTCCATGGTACCCCATTTAACATGAATAGAAATGCCTTCTAAAACTCCTTTTAAAGGTATGTATTTGAGCTCTGTTTTCCATGTCTTTGTTGCCCAGGCTCTGGTGAAGAGAAGCCCCAGCAGTGGAATGAGTTCTACTATGAAGGAGTCCTCTGCGTTCCAGAGCGAGCTACGCATGCCGGACAGTGCCATCCGTCATCAGAGTGCCTCACCCGCTGACAAGGGCAAAGTCACCATCTGTGATGGCAGGAGCAGTGATGAAGAGAAGCCCAAGAAGAGCAGTGTGTGCAAAAACATTGAGGGCTGCAGAGAAGACCTTCTAACCCAAGTGGTAAGCGTGGTCACTGCATGGGATACTGTTGATTTGTGTGAGGAACATTATCCTGTGAATTAAGGAATTCTGGATGACTTTGTGACTAGCAAAGAGGTGGTGGGTGTGGGGACAGACCACTTAATTCTGTTTTGTAACATAAAATGGTTAGCTATTGTACTATTTGCAAAAAGATTAATTTGATGTGAATGTAAGGTTATCCACATTGTAATATCCACAGTTTAAAGCAGGCATGTGTGTGTGGTCTGTTATGGTTACTCTGTGTACATTTTATTATTATCTTGGAGAAACACTGCTTCACTGGACATCTGAGGTGATTTAGTGATGTTTATTGTATTGTACTTGTTTATTTTCATGTATTTTTTTATTTTTTTACCATCTGCTTATTATCCTTTCATGTTTCCTTTCATATTCATGTTTCTCAGGTGACTTCTTCAACAGCAACCCTAGTACTGGACTTGCTAAGCTTCCTAATGGATGCCATCCAGACAAATTTCCAGCAGGACTCAGCTGTGGGCAGCAGCAGCCGTGCTCAGCGTGCGCTCAATGAGCTACACACCCAGGATAAGACTGTGGAGATGACTGACCAGCTCATGGTACACACAATGTCACAAGCACCAGCAAGGAGTCTGAATTTGTTGACTAAATTATTTCTTACAAACTCTACTGTCCGTAAATACGTTGTTCTTTGTGGTTTGTCCAGGTTCCCACTCTGGGCTCGCAGGAGGGTGCATTTGAGAATGTAAGGATGAACTATAGTGGTGATCAGGGGCAGACCATCAGGCAACTCATCAGTGCTCATGTTCTTCGCCGTGTGGCCATGTGCGTGCTCTCTTCTCCTCACGGGCGCAGACAGCACCTTGCTGTCAGCCACGAGAAGGGCAAGGTAAGTTCACGGATGATGTCTTGGCTTTCAGTTGTGCTATAGTTGAAAAAAAAAATCAATTTATGTAATGTTAAAAATTCATTGATGCACATAAACACATAATTGTATAAATGTGTCACCTATTTAAATGTTTTTAATGCATTTCATAAATCCTCTATCTGCTAGCTTCCCATTGAGCTGTAAATGTAACGTGTAATATGATTCTTTTTTTCCCCTCAAAGATTACAGTCTTGCAGCTGTCAGCCCTCCTGAAGCAGGCTGACTCCAGTAAAAGGAAACTGACTCTGACACGATTGGCCTCGGCACCTGTGCCCTTCACTGTCCTGAGTCTGACTGGAAACCCATGTAATGAAGACTATCTGGCTGTGTGTGGCCTCAAGGTAATGCAAGTCTGCAGTTATTCACACTGATCAGACATAACATTAAAACCATCTGCCTAATAGTGGATAGGCTCCCCTTGGGTGACCAAAACAGCTGTGACTCATCAAGACATGGACTCCACAAGGTGTGCTGTGGTATCTGGCACCAAGACATTTGCATAGAATCCTTTAAATCCTATAAGTTCCAAGCTGGGGGCTGTTTTGATCAGCCTTGTTTGTCCACCACATCCCACAGATGCTTGATCAAAGTTTAACACGCCCATGACCCTGTTGATGGTTCACACAGTATTGGACCACTTTTGGTAGGTACTAGCCACTGCATACTAGGAACGGCTCTCAAGACTTGCAGTTTAGGAAGGCTCTGACCCAGTCATCTAACCATCACAACTTGGCCCTTGTCAAAGGTGGTCAAATCCTTACAGTTGTCCATTTTTCCTGCTTCCAACACATCAACTTTGGGAACTGACTGCTCATCTAATATCATGCTGTCTAATATATTCCATTCCTTAACAGGTGCCACTGTAACAAGATAATCAGTTTTATTCAGCTGTCAGTAGTTTTAATGTTATGGCTGATCAATGTATATATTTTATAGGCACTCTTAAATGTATAAAATGGCTTCACTGTCTGTGTGTCCATTCTTATGTCTTTCCAATTTGCAGGACTGTCACGTGCTTACATTCAGCAGTACAGGCTCTGTGTCAGATCACCTGGTTCTGCATCCTCAACTGGCGACCGGAAACTTCATAATCAAGGCCATCTGGCTGCCCGGATCGCAGACGGAACTAGCCATCATCACAGCTGACTTTGTTAAGGTTAACCCTTCTGATAATATTGATACTTCTGGCTTGAATTTGCAAAAGGTGTTACTAGCATAAACTGGGAAATTCACGCACACCTACATGCTTAAATCATTTTATAACTATAGTTATGCTGTTCTTTCTAGATCTATGATTTATCTGTGGATGCCCTGAGCCCTATGTATTACTTCCTACTTCCAAGTTCAAAGATCAGAGATGCCACGTTCCTGTTCAGTGAAGAGGGTAAAAACATCATAGTCATTATGTCTTCAGCTGGTTACATGTACAGTCAGGTGATGGATGAAACCAGCAGTGCTCAGCATGGCCCTTTCTATGTGACCAATGTGTTGGAGATCAGCCATGAAGACTTAAAGGTAATTCAGCCTGATTGTATATATGGATATACAGATGCTTAAGCATAGTTGCACAGTTGAAGTTGGAGGAGAGCTTGATTTGCTTGGTTTGCTGTATTGCTGTACCTCACAGGACAGTAATGGCCAGGTGGCAGGAGGAGGCGTCTCTGTGTACTACTCTCACGTGCTGCAGATGCTTTTCTTCAGTTACAGCCAGGGCAAATCCTTTGCTGCGACAGTCAACCGCAGCAACATGGAGACACAAAGACTATTCACCATAAACGTTAAAGGGTATGGCCACTTTTCCTCCTCGGATATGATGTTTCAACTGTAAAGAAATTTTACAGTGTCAGAACCGACTAACATTTTCATTAATGTAAATTACTTTATTTATTCTGTATAAAGATCAAATGGAGGCAGTAAAACCTCTCCAGCTCTGTGTCAGTGGTCTGAGGTAATGAACCATCCAGGGCTAGTGTGCTGTGTGCAGCAGACCACAGGGATCCCTCTGGTCATCATGGTGAAGCCAGACACCTTCCTGATCCAGGAGATCAAGACTTTACCTGCTAAAGCCAAGGTTTGTCCTCAGTCAGAGCACTGCAGTAAGTTTGGGGGTGTGAGGGACTACTCTGAAGGCTTGTTCTCTGCTGCACAGATCCAGGACATGGTGGCCATTCGTCACACGGCTAGTAATGAGCAGCAGCGTACTACTATGATACTGCTGTGTGAAGACGGCAGCCTCCGCATCTACATGGCCAATGTGGAGAACACCTCCTACTGGCTCCAGCCATCTCTGCAGCCCAGTGGTGTCATCAGTATCATGAAGCCTGTCCGGAAACGCAAAGCTGCTGCGGCTAGTGAGTCACACCACACTACAGCTTAAAATAGCCTGAAATAAGTTGAAGCACCGTAATGTCTAATGTGGAAACACAAATCAGTTGATTTATCAGAAATAATGTTGTAAGTAGTTTTCTTTGTGTGGTTTATAGGGTTATAAGTGTGTAGTTCCTTCACATGTATAAAACTTGGTCAAATTAGCTGACGATTAGACAAGTAAACGCCAGCAGAGTATGCAAGCATATCAGTTACCCGTGTTACTCTTGAGCTTGAGATTTAATGCACCCAATAAAGAAATCTTAAATGAGTAAATTAGCTAACCATATTCAAGTTCATCAGTACTGTACTGATATTTAATTGGGGAAGAGGAAAATAATCTTATAGTTAATTGTTTAACCCTAAAATATTTAATGTTTAGCATATTCTTTTCTTCACTGTGTTAAATCTTGGGCCTTGTTGCTCCTGCAGCTACACGCACATCCAGCCAGGTGACCTTCCCTGTGGATTTCTTTGAACACAATCAGCAGCTCACAGAAGTAGAGTTTGGAGGCAATGACTTACTGCAGGTCTATAATGGGCAGCAGATCAAACACCGTCTCAACTCTTCTGGGATGTATGTGGCCAACACCAAGGTAAAAAAAAAATAATTTTTAGCCCTCTATACCCAAAGAGAATATTAGAACACTGCAGAAATTCCTTTGTTTTTGTCTTGTGAACAAACAGCTGTAGTTAGAAAATGGAATTATTTTATTTTAAATTATATATTATACAGAACTTTTTTTGACATTCCACAGTTGTCACCATCATCCAAACATGGATCATTGCCATTGGTACACATAAATACTCTTCAATGAGAACTGACATGCTTCCGATAGCTAGCTACACTGTAATTTAAAAATCAGTCAGTCAGTAGCGAGATGCCACTAACAAATACTTGTCAAGGGTGTTTGTGTATCTACTGTATAAGAACAGTATTATTTCATTAATAAAAATTATACTAGCAGATATGTCAGCAGAATTCTAACTGGCCATCTGTGGCCACTACGGGGTCTAGAGTTAATAACAGTACTGTATTGATTTAGTGTTCATAATGAATATCTTCCCCAGCCAGTGTATTTCAGAGTAAAAGCAGCAACTGTGGTGTTTTTTGTTTTTGTAGCCTGGTGGATTTACAGTGGAGGTGGTCAACAATAACAGCTCCATGGTGATGACGGGCATGAGGGTGCAGGTTGGGACTCAGGCCATAGAAAGAGCTCCATCGTATATTGAGATCTTCGGCCGCACAATGCAAATGAACTTGACTCGCTCCCGCTGGTTTGATCTGCCCTTCACACGAGAAGAAGCCCTACAGGCTGACAAGAAACTCTCCATTTTCAGTAAACACCTTTCTCTTAAACAGTAAACACAGAAAAGAGATTTGTGATACAAGTCTGCATTATTTGATGTCCCCCCCCCCCTCTCTCTGTGTCTGCCTTTCACAGTTGGAGCATCTGTAGACCCTACAGGAGTAACAATGCTAGACTCCATTAAGATCTATGGCAAAACCAAAGAGCAGTTTGGGTGGCCTGATGAACCACCTGAGGACTTCCCTTCTGCCTCAGTCAACAATGTGTGCAGTCCCAACTTAAACCAAGGCAATGGCACTGGAGATAGTGATATAACCACACCCACTTCCACCAACGGCACAGTACTGGAGAGGTGAGCCTAACCTGCTTGTGGTCTCTGCTACTTACTCCAATTCAAATCATAACCAGTACTTCAGTATAGCCTATACATCTGTGAACCTAAATCTTTCTTTAGTGTAATTTCTCTGTATGTAAATTGTCTTGTCTTCATGTTATTAGTATATTTTGCCTAAATTTGCTTTAAAAATTAACAATGCAAGCAGGAAAGCAGGGGGATATGGAGTGGAGGAGTGTGTGGTGTGTCCAGTGCATGGCTGCCTTCATAATGACTTGTGCTTGCATGCTTACATGTCTTCTGTTACATACAAATCATTTTTTACTTGTTTCTTTCTGTGATCCTCACACATATTTCTTTTTCTTTGCTCCCAAAAACAATAAAATAAAGTTGCGAAACTGAGTCCTTATCAACATTGGACCGGTTAGTAACCGCCCTTTTTCTGCTTGTTTGCATGGTGTGTGAGTGTGTCGGCACATACAAGGCAAAAACAAAGCAGTTATACTAAACTTGCTATGGCTTAGAGAAAAAAGCAAGCAGTTTTCACTGTCATGATTTATCATAATATTGCTTACATTATGTGCTTTTTAACTGGGTGTGTTTTTGGTGCAGTGACTTGCTATAGAAATATTTGAGTTAGTTATTTGCATTGCTCTGAATTGTGTGGTTTTGAAGCTTTATACTTTCTTCACTTGTACCTAAACATGGCTTAATACACTCTTACTTCCTGTTTTTCCTAGGTTGGTGGTCAGCTCTCTTGAAGCCCTGGAGAGCTGCTATGCAGTTGGTTCTGCCAGTGAGAAGGTGAGTTATACTTGGTTCTAACAGCAAATTTTCAAAAATAAATGTTATAAATGAAATTAATGTTAAAATGAATAATTTTGTGGATGACTTCACTTGTTTAGGAGAAAAGCAAAGCCAGAGCTCTGGAGTTAGCCACTCTTCTACTGTCCATGTCCACTCCTGCTGGTGTCCAGCAGCAGACCAAAGGTCTTCTGGCCAGTCTGCACACTAGCCGCACAGCCTACCATAACCACAAGGTACTGACCCAAGTTATCCGGCTCTAGATATTCAAGGCATCTCATTTTTCCTGTATTAATCACAGAGGATGGGTTCCTATTTAACTGTGGAGTCTCCTGTTTGCAGGATCAGTCTCTGCTGAGTAATGCAGTGCAGTGTTTAAATAGCTGCAGTAAAGAAAGTAAGGATTTGGACCCTGAAGTGTTCCAGCGGCTTGTGATAACCGCCCGCTCCATCGCCATCATGAGACCCAACAACCTAGTACATTTCACAGAGTCCAAGATGCCTCATCCAGAAACTGGTACACAGCAGTGAATGCTTTTAGCATTGTATTACAATAGAAGTGTTTATAGAGAATGCTGAACACTACACCTACATCTTAATATTGCTCCTGCACATATCCTGTCATTTATCCTGCCCTTTGTGCTATTATCTCTCTTCTCTTCTTCTCAGATCTAAGTGAGGATGGGTTGAAGCAAGCAGATGCCGAAGGCTGCAGTTTCATTATGCAGCTTGTCAATAACTTCTGGAAGCTCCATGCTCTCAAACCCAAGAATGCGTTCCTTGCTCCAGCCTGTTTGCCTGGTAAATAAGCACATCTCTGTATTCAAGACCATATTTACTTCATGTTTACAAAGACAATGCTCAATATAACTTTCTTTTTCTCTTGGCCCTTTTTAGGACTAACCCATATTGAAGCCACAGTAAATGCAATCGTGGACATCATTCATGGATATTGCACTTGTGAGCTGGACTACATTAATGTGGCCTCTAAAATCTACATGCAGATGCTGCTTTGCCCTGTAAGAGCTAGATTGTATTGGATGCTGATGCACTTTTCATTTATTGTTACCTGAAGCAAATCAAATCATTCTGTCTGTAATCCAAGCACTCTGTAGGTAATGGTTCTATTTACAATAATTTCAGGACACCTCGGTGAGCTTTGCCTGCAAACAAGCCCTGATAAGAGTATTAAGACCCAGGAATAAACGTAGGCATGTGACCCTGCCGTCTCCACCACGGTCCAACACACCCATGGGTAAGTGCTAAAGTAGCAATGTGTTTTAATCACTAAAATTATCATAAAGCTTCAATATGCAAAAAGTTTCTTGATGATCCGAATTGAATGAATGAGTGCTTGAATGTTTGTAGGATTTATATGACGTTATTACTGTATTATCACCAGATGAAAATAGTTTTTGGAATTGACCTGAATAATGTCAAGGTCGCAGGGTTAAATATCTGGCTTTCGTATTAGTAAATGTCCTAAAAATGCATATAGGGACATACAGGGAAAAAGAGTGTTCTTATTCTTTGTCCTTACTGAAGTATGCAGCCTTGCATTGTAACACCATTTTAACATGGGAAATTCTGATCTCTCAGGTGATAAAGATGATGATGACGACGATGATGCTGATGACAAAATGCAGCCCTCTGGTTTGACCGGAGGAGAAGGTGGCAGGCAGGAGAGCCAAGAACAAAGTGAGGTGGATCACGGAGATTTTGAGATGGTGGTGAGTTTTGCCCAAGTATTGGCCCTCATGGGTTCTTAATCAAATCTCAAATGTCATTAATATCATCATGAAAAAGGCAGTTATTATGTAATTCTCTACTTTTTCCTGTCTGTGCTGTGCAGTCCGAGTCCATGGTTCTGGAGACTGCAGAGAATGTAAACAACGGAAACCCATCTCCTCTAGAAGCTTTGCTGGCTGGTGCCGAGGGCTTCCCCCCAATGCTGGACATCCCCCCTGATGCTGATGATGAGACTATGGTTGAGCTAGCCATAGCTCTTAGCCTTCAACAGGATCAGCAAGGTTAAAATCTAAGATTGTGATTGTTCTAGAAATCTTAATATCCTGGCATAAAAATATTTTTTTAAATATGAATGGTTGTGTTACAGGTAGCAGCAGCAGTGCTCTGGGACTACAGAGTCTGGGCCTTTCTGGTCAGGCTCCAAGCTCCTCCTCTCTGGATGCAGGCACCTTATCAGATACAACTGCATCAGGTAACTGCATCTGCTTGTCCTTAGCTGTGTGTTTCTTGGATGCCTTCATAGTAAAATTAATCCTTCATTTTAAAGTAACCATAATACGTCTGCCCTGCACATTTTACTTTTTTTCCCTGATTCAACTCCTCAACTAGCCTGAACTAGGTTGGAGTCAGTGAGTTAAAGAAGGTAAAATTACAAAAGGTGCAGGGCAGGGGTTACCCCAGGACCAGGATTATGAAGCACTGGGTTAGAACATTCAAATATAGATGTTTATACATACACTTACCATATTTTCCGGACCATAAGGCGCACCGTACTATAAGGCGCAGTCTGAATTACGGGGTCTATTTCTGTATTTGACCCAC
>JAOVYV010000017.1:9187386-9197713 GCA_025674545.1 Hassar affinis | reverse complement strand
TGGTAGTGTGATGTTCTGGGGATGCTTAACCTTATTCTTGGTGCTTTCGTTGGCCTGTACATCTTTTACACACTGCTAATTTGGGTCAGTTTTCAAGATTGTTGCAGTTATGGTGGCTGGGAGAACACCACTACTAACTACAGGGTTAGCGTTTATGTATTTGCACATTGTATGTTGCAGTTATGCCCCAGAAATGCAGGTGAATCAGTTCAAAATAATTAAAAATCCAGCATCAGGAAGCATATGCCTAGGCCCACCATGATCACTCCAGTCTATGACTTCTTGATTATTTATAAAACTCACCCTTCAGTGGATTTTCCTCTGGTTAAAGTTTGAAGTTGTGCATGTTCTCACAGGAGCAGTTCCTTCAGGAGCGCATCAAAGTGAACGGCAAAGCAGGAAACCTCGGTGGTGGAGTCATAACCATAGAGAGGAGCAAAAGCAAGATCACAGTTTCTTCTGAGGTTCCCTTCTCCAAAAGGTTTGTCAGCCTTTCTCCCTCCCCTTTGTATACGATTGCACCTCTGTGCATAATTTAATTCTCCGCTGAATCATAATACTTTTCACTTCAGGTACCTGAAGTACCTTACCAAGAAGTATTTGAAGAAGAACAACCTCAGAGACTGGCTGCGTGTTGTGGCTAATACGAAGGAGAGCTATGAACTCCGCTACTTCCAGATCAACCAGGATGAGGAGGACGAAGAGGATGAAGATTAAACTTTTTTTTGTACGTTTAAATAAATTCATTTAACAGTGAATTTCAGTGACTTTTTTTTGTCTTGGATTGCCTGTCAACAATTAAACCAGACACTGATTTTCCCAGAATTAAAACACAAAATGCTTGTAGATCACTCTTGCTCATCCAGACCCTGGGATCTGCTACAAACAAAATGAGTGTAGCTCAGAAACAGACATGGCAAATGGCATTTTAGCTGTTATTGGCTATAATTCTTTCACAGAGCAGTCAAATTCTTGAATATAAATGGAAGTGAGGTTTTCTGTAAGCAGAAAGGAGTCACCGCTGTCAGAGGTTTGTGGAGGACTGATTACAGCTGTTATAAAAGGAATCGAATGGTTTTATGGCTATTCCAGAAGAAAAACTCTGCCGCTATGTGCCAGGCTTCACTGCACGATGCTGCCGTGTTTTATTCCGTATTCGTTCATATCGGTAATGCGTTCTAAAACGTCATTGAGAAATATCCTGAACAAACTTGCAGCTGAGAACACAATTACCAACATAAGCATGAACCTTTATTTAAAATTATGGAAACATTTGGGCATTCTAATGGACATACAGTTTGAACAAAAATGATTTTAGGCATTACACAAAAAATTCTCCTGCAGAGTCTGTTACATAGACATCCTGTAGTCACTTAAATACAGGTAGTTTACTAGAATAGGAAACATGGGAATGACAACACTTAAGCACAGGTGAACACAAAAAAACAGCACAACACATAAAACATTAAGTGACTGCAAAACAAACACACTGCCATGGTCCCAGATTACATAGTGACGGAAGATCTTTGGGACAACGAAGCATCCACAGCCTGAATTCGATCACTTAAAAAGGCACAAGCATGGAGTGTTGGTCTTTTCAGTGATGCCAGCTAATGCATCATCAGCTGAAACAGTCTGCCTCAAAATGATTTAGCACCAATTATTGGAAGAGAACAGACAGACAGACAACAGTTCCTCCCAGCCAACTTAATGGAAAAAAATACAAAAAAAAACATTTTGAACTTCCTTTAGGAATGTATAAGTGAGGAGTAAAAGAAATCCAAATGGAGTTTAAGTGCTTGGAGAGAGCCGTACAAGGGGTCCCTCTCAGCTCCAGACACTAAGTATTAAAACAGGTGCAGACAGGAAGCCAATGTGAGACTTCCAGCTCGGATGAAACACTTATTACAAACCCCAAGGTTGAAATTGATATTAATACATCTTGCATCTTGTAATCTGAAGTCCTAAAAAAAAATAATTTGCATCCCAACCAAACTGTGACTACACCTAGTGAGCAGAGAGGGTCTGTGTGGAAAATCAGAAGCCTCTGCAGAACATCATGATGAAAGGACCTGGATGAATCACAGTGTGCGTGGATTGTACTCTGGCAGCTTCTTGAGTTTCTCCTTCTCCTGATCTGTTTCCTGACGGGCGATAACCAGCGAGTGTGAGTAGCCCATTGTCACCTGGAACAACAAGACCCCAGAATGTTATTGCAGTCCACCACTCAGCTAACGGCAGTCTTGTAGAGGAACACACTGATTAATACAGATTATGCTATTCTCTTCAATTATAGGGTTATAAGGACTAATTAAGTATGGGCAGCAGTACCACATCTAATATGTAGCACCATACACACATGCCAGTAATTCTATAGCTGCTAGTCTATAATAGCAGATGTGTATTGTAATGTATCTGAAAATACCCCTCATGTAGATACAAGTTCCTTATAAAGTGGCAACTACATTCACATCACATTTAAAGACGGATTTGTTAAATAATTAAGCACAAGGGAGCATGGCATTACAAGAAAATAATCAATGATGAGGTGGTGTGTTGTGGGCTTTACTACACAGAAATTGCTTGTATTTCTAGAACAGCGTGTCCCGAGGTGTTTTATTCCTCTTATGCAACATCCATTTAGCAGAAATTATTATTTTTTATCCATTATAGAATGACACGCCATAATTTTTTTAAATTTAGTTACATTTAATGTTGGGGAATGTCTGTGAGACAAGTTAGTCCCTGTGATCACTTAAAAAAACCTAACCAGTTCACTCAAAGCCGCCTTTTTCCCCCTCATGCAGCTAAAGACAAAACGATATGCTGAAAGCACAAAACCCTCCAACCTGACCGCTTTCCTCATGTCTCAAAACTCGAGGATGAAAATGCAGTCACACTGGAGTCTCCTTCCAGAAATACTTTCCTGAAAACTTCACCATATGAAAAATTACATACAGTTTTTAAAAGGTGTATGTGCAGAGTGTGCGCTGTGTGTGTGCGCGAGTTGTAGCTAGAGAAAGAGAGAAATATATAAACTGACTATAAACTACTGAAAAAAATAACAGACTGAGAAAATATTCATACTTAGTACATGATCTTATGTCTTAATCTGTGATTTGAAATCCTGAGTCAGTTATATAATAACAGTAAAACAAAGACTACTGACCCAAGTCTTGTGTGAATTTGGGGTGGGAATCACCAGAAGCCCAGCATTAGAGCCTGACCTATAAATCACCATGCTGACATTATCAGCCAATACGAGCTATATCAGCATTTATAACGACTGATCAATGACAGAGAGAAACGTGGAAGGACTCATCTTCCACATCTCTCTCTCTTTGTCATTAGGAGGGTCAATGTGTAGTTTATCCACCAGAGGGCACACTGCAACATCACTACCTCATCTACTGCACATGGTTTATTTCCAAGTATTTGTTAAAACAAAGACATGTGCATGATCATTTCATGCATATTATTCTCAAGGATTATTTTTCTTTTATTTGTAGTTTCTCTTTGATATTTATATGGCAGGACAACACAACACACAATTTATTTTAATGTTCATTATTAGCACTCATTACTAGTTTAGAATGGATCCATTTTCCATAACCAATATATTATATATATTGTGTATTTTTATTCATCTGACTAATGAAAACTAATATATTTTGTTGTACTTTTGTTCAAAGTACTATTCATGAGGAGAAAATTTATTTAACAAGCTTAAACGTGTTTATTCATAACTGCATTATGTCATGTTGCACAACAAATATTAGTCAAACCATGTACGTTATATGCTTCTAAAAAAAAAAAGAATAACACTCAATCCTCAAATACTGAATTGAATATTGTGATATTTTGCAATTTTCTACTGCAAAGTGTGCGATTTATCTTTGGCTTTGCTGTCATCAGTTAACGCCTGGAAGGCGGCGTGAGGTGAGCGCACATTTGTAGTATTCCCAGAATATTCGATTTTCATGACACTCTTTACAAATCACAAATCCATGTCTTTAAATCCAAAATAAGTCAGGATGTTTTATTTTAACATGAACAGCATATTTCTGATTTCTTTCTCTGGTCTTTATTTTGACCAACGTACTGCTCATCACCACCTCTGCTGACCTCACCACGGAAAACGCCCCCGCCAAAAAAAAAAAAAAAAAAAAAAAAAGGTTTCTATACTTGTATTGAGAAACCCATGTTGTTCTCAGTGTTTCCAAGGAGACATTCTTCATTACGAGTTCAATACACCTTGCTTGTGACTGGCATGCTTCCTGCAGATCTAAAAATACCCATAGTTTGAAAATCACTGACTTTTGTAAGGCACAATTTTCTCTCACCTGTTCTGAATACACTCCATCCAGAGTTTTGACCTCCTGAGCTGTGGTGGATGATTTGGGCTTGTTGTCTCCATATCCCTATAAAACATACAAGACTTATAGAGTGGACTGCAATGCATTAATGAAAGGCAAGAGACAGACCTAAAGCTAAATATGTGCTTTTGATGAGCTGTATTCCTTCTGTTTGCAGGTCTGCTGCTATGGGATTTGTGCTGCTTAGAACACAAACTAAGCCCTGCTCTTATGCTGATGGAATACAATATAAGATGCTGTCAGGTCCACTAATCAAGATCACTCCAAAGTGGTTGAATTGGTTGTGGGTGTGCTTGTGTGAGCTGGGTCAGAATAGCTGGGTCAGAATAGCTGGGTGGATTGTGAGGTGCAAGAGAACTGCGTAATCCTACATGGATTACAAAGGGCATTCATATTGAGACTTGAAACAATGAATGGCATGTTGATGACTGGTTTAAAAGAGTGACTCCAATACTGATGCCTGGAGAAGCCATTCAATTATTTTTCTCTTGTGCCTGTAGTTACATACAAATTAATTAGTTTAATGTAGCAGCTAAATCAGGCCTATGAAAATGTAACATTCACAATTTCCTTAGGATTTACTTATATCCTAATTTTAGAAAATTGTGCCCACATTTTGGTTCATGGATAAACAAATAGTGATAGTCCAACCTCTGCTATTGCTAAATAGAAATTTTCAAAAATGTGTCAAATGCACCATGTCACACCCTCATGCCAGAGTACACTTCTCCATGTACCTACATTCACTGTGTGCCGACATGCTTGTTTGATTTATGCTTTACTGATGGTAATGACACTCTCTCTTCAAAACCAAATTCTAACAATCACAAATTCTCACAATAGCAGGAAAATGTAAAGCATGCACACTTCACAGTTTTCCAGCTTTAAGTATCTTGCAGCAAGTAAATGGCACACACGATCTGCTGTGTAATCTAATGTGGGTTATGGTAAATACTCTTGGTTCTTCTCAGGTTTAAGATTACACACTTGGCAGAAAACTACTTGAAAGAATGGAAACCTCTGGGATCATGTAAAAAGTTCAACAAATGATAATTCAATAATCCCCTCAGTAAACAATTGAACTAGAGCTGCAAGCCAAACATACCAATTCTCCAAATGTAGGTGATGGACCCCAGCTTATGGTGCTCTCATCAGCAGCAATGACAATACTGCTTTTCCTAAAATACAGGGGACAATGATTACACTACTGCACACACTGTATAATTAAAGCAACTGTCCTCTATATCATTTGCTTGTCATGACACTAGTGAGCACAGTTGATGATGGCTAAAATTAGGCTTAACACTCACCCGCAGGCCAAACTGCGGATTTTCCAGCCACATAAGTCCTGCACAGCTTTTGGGTACATGGTGGACTCACGAGATGTATTGGTCACACCCCAGAAAAACAGACCACCTAAAAAACACGGCAAACCATTTACTGACAGACAAAACCACTATTTCGGGATCATCCATCACTTACAGAGACTCTTCTTACCCATTTCACTGACAGCAAAAGAACACTGGTATCCGCAGTATATCTGGGTGGCTCCGCGGCCAGGGAAATCAAAGAGCTTGACCAAACGAGGGACCATCTCATCCTTCTGTTCGCTGTGGCCCAGACGTCCATAGCCCCCAAATCCCCAGGAGAAAACACGCTTCTGCGAGTCCAGTACCAGCTGTAAACCAGCAACCAAGTGATCATGGGTTAGATAAGCTGCCCCGAATGTAAGGTTCCTCATTTTATTTCTGGATCAGCTTTGCATAACAGCTTGTATAATATTTGTGGTTGGAATGAGGCCGCCAAGGACATGTTTAGACTGGAAAGAAAATCACCCGCCACCCCTTCAATCCAGTACATCTTATGATTCAAATGTCTAAACATTTAAGGCAATCCCTTTAATCTGTCCTTGCCCATTCTGAACCATGTTCATGTCAACAGAATTTCACAAACAGTCTTGCTCAAACAAACTGTCAGTTTAACTAAAAACTTATCTGAGCATTCAAAAGCAACACAATTTTAAAAAATAAGAAATACTCACAGTATGATTGGCGCCACAGACAACATCCCGCACCACGACGTTGGGTACAGGCATTACCTGGCCATCCTTAGTCTTCTCGATGAAAATGGCCACTCGTCGAGGGATAAGCTCACAGTCAAACTCGATACGCTGGGCACGAGCTATGAACTTCCCGTCTGAATTGTGTCCTTTTGGAAGCAAAAGAAACAAAAGCCATAAAGAAATCTGACTAAAATGAGAGAGTGAATGGTCCTTTAAATATTATAATAGATTACCTAGCTGGCCATACTCGGGACACCCGAAAGAGTAAATATTGCCCTTACAGTCCACCACCATACTGAACTCAGCACCACAAGCCACTTTAACTATAGGCTGTCCATTGTACATGATCTGCAGACAAAACACAGGGTTTATACTTCAGACAACAAACACACCAAATACAACTCAGTAATCCATTACAGAATGGTTCAAGAAAACAATTAACTTTGCCTTCTAACAGAAGAATTGTGCTACTGACTAGAGAAATGTGATTTGAAAGATTAAAGATTGCAGACAGAAGAAGATTCTTACTGCAGCTGGGCTCAGGACTGCATCGGTCTGATTGCCCTGACCAAGCTGCCCAAGTTTGTTCTCTCCAAATGAGTAGACGGTACCATTTTCTGTAGGGGAAAACACTATAGTTAGTCCAAACGATTCACACCGCAACACCCTGCTCTAGAAGGTGGGCACTGAGACTTGAATCTCAAGCAGTGAAAAAAACTGGGACATTGTCATTCCCATGCAGACAGGAACATCAGAAAACAGAAAAATGTACAAAGACATATCCAGATTTTTAAGAAAGACGCTTTCAAGCTTTGCAGACTAGCTAGGGTGAAGTTTACATGGGCTTAAAGATAATGACTTAATGACTTGCCATGGAAATAGGAGAGGATATGGGAATATGAAGAGATATTTTTGCTGGGTAAGCTGTATTTGAAATCTGTCTCTGCAGAGTGAAATCTTGTGAAATCTATTATATTCGCTACTTAGGAAATATTACTTGGGATATTGGACTAACAAATTGTTGGAAAATATTTAGAGTTGGATCATCATAAAATCACAGCAGAAGCCAGTGACTGGGTTTAGAGTAGCTCAAAGATGAAAATCCCACCCAACTTCACAATCCCACACCCCTTCAGCCCACCTGTTAAAGCAAGGGTGTGGTTCCGACCGCAGGCAGCGGACACTATCACCTCCTCCCCCAACCCCTCCACCAGCTTTGGAGCATCCAACCTCTTGGTGTCTCCGTGGCCCAGCTGGCCCTTATCATTGCGACCTGAGAGGGCAACAGAGGGAAAGAGAAAGTTGCGTTTAATCATTCTGTCCAAGCACACAACAACGTGATCTATATAGTAAGATTTAGTTTGAGTGTTTGTTTACAATAATACACAAGTATTAGCACACATAACCTACTCATTAGCTGTGGCTCTGAACTGAGAGCTTAGTTCTTTTGCACTGATGCAACATTAAAGATAAGGCAATAAACCAACAACTCCTTATCTAAAAATCTAGTGGCCTTGTGCTGAAGTGACTCAAGCTGTGCATGATCATTTGCCTTGGAAGTACTTGAAAGTAAAAGAATATTTTGTATAGTAAATTCAGCACATAAATTACTCTCTCTCTATGGATAAACATACAAAAATCAAATTCCTCGCAGCCAAACACACAGCCACACAGACAGCTTATAGGCCCCAGACACAAACACTCAACATTTAAAGCATTATATTCATCCAAATACTTTTGTTCATTGTCTATGCATCTGCTTAAGACTCAACCCAGGACACCAGACAGACTTTTTAAAGGTTGAAACAGCCCGTAGTGACTGTTTATAGTATAAATAACAGCTGTATTTATATTATTATTGGTAAGTCATGGTAAAAGGCATGCATCCATATAAGTGCCTTTGATTATGTATTCTACTATACACAACTACACAACATAAATGGCAATATTTCTAAAATGAATCATTCCATTTTTAAATAGCACTTATAAACAGTTACATTTGTAAAGCCCCAATATTTCTTTTATATCTTACAGGATATGGCACACAACACACTCTGTGCTCCAATAATATTCATCCCACACCATGTACACTCTCTTGTTAAGGGCATAAGGAGGCATTTAAGGGCATACAAAAGCTTAAAAAATAAAAATAAAAACACGACTTATTTTTCATCATAGGTAAGGATTAACACCACAATGGAACAGATTGCTGTGTGCAGGGACTCACCCCAGCTCCAGAGTTTGCCTTCGGTGGTGATGAGCAGGCTGTGCGCAGAACAAGGCCCCGACACCACACTGCTCACCATCACGTCATTCAGACAGCCATAGCGATGAGGGCCCCACAGATTCTGGCCCAGGTTCCTGTAAGCAGCTTTATACATGAAGAGACACTATTTTAGAAAAATAAACTGCCACAGTTTTAAGTAAAGCATACGAAAGGATTGAATGAGGACATTAATCCTCATAAAGTGTTAAATACAGAGAAGAATTAAATCATAAATAAAGCAGGTATCATTTATACTCGGGCTCTTTTAAAGCGAGCAGGTTTTCTTGAAGCATAATAGCCAGAGCAGCCACAGCCAAGATCAATTCCTTATTGATCCCATTATAGTGTGGCCTACATGCAGCACAGCTGTTACAACACTGCCTGAAGCCAGAGAACACCAAGGCAAACAGGAATATTTCTCAAATTCAACTTCCTTAGATTTCATTCACTACAATAACCCTTACCAAACAACTGTTGAGAATTTATTCTATTTATGTTCATAAAAGCAGTCTTGCAAAAACACATACAATATGGCTTTCTCAGACAGCTCCAATACACAAACTGTTTCCTTATAATTTTATGCAATACATGGCTCATGGTCAAAACTCAGATATTCGGTGTACTGCAGATTCGGTATACACAGCCTCACAAATCTGTGTTCACACTGTGGATACTCTTCCAAGTGCTCTTGTTTTTATTTAGGCCTACCCATCCAGCAAAATCTCTTTATACATGAACAAAAATCCTTACATATGAACGCACTGTGTTTAAAGGACATTCATCTTTTTGTTAAAGAGTGTAACTGGTTTTGTTGTTTCAAATGTATTACATTTTATGCTAATGGAGTGAGGAAGTGAGTGAGAATTTTCTTTTTAATTTCAGGAAATAATGTGCAAGAATTTCATTAGGGATTTCTTTGGAATCTTATTTGACTTTACATTTGGCTCCAATTTGCATTTTAAAAAAAGAAATCTGCCTTTTTTCTTGTAAAATTAAGAAAATACATTTTTATCTAACAATGTAATTCAGCATTGTGGTTGATTAGCAGCTGTTTTTTGCAGTTATCAGATTTTGAACATTTGTTAGTATTCAGCTTTAAACCCTAATTTGTTCAGTGTTTAATATTTTGGTGAATCTTATTAAAACCTGACAAATATTTAATCTGCAAACCACAGAAATGACAATCATTCAGCCAGGAGAAAACCATTTTAGGTCCAACTGTGTAAGTACCTTGCTGCTTTGGCACTTCTTTTCGGCCGATCAGGTCCCAGTTAGTAGCTCCAAAAACAAGCAGCTGACCTTTGACCTTGGGCGCCTCAAGTTTCTACAGGAGTAAAAGGAAAAAGAAAAAAAATTTAGAACATGGTACTTGCCAACACTTTCCTTATAGACCTTTTTTTTAAGTTGGAAGCCGTTTTTGTACAATATATCAAAATCTAACATTAATAAAATACTTATTATTCAGTTGTTATATCTATTAGATGGTTTGACTGGTCAATTTAATTGAATAGGTTTAATCCAAATGTCAAATTAAAACAAACAGGTTTATAAAAATATTCACTTAGACTTAACATGTTCTAGCAGGGGAAAGTTCAGAAAATAAATAAATAAATGAATGAATGA
>JAOVYV010000017.1:9135286-9146090 GCA_025674545.1 Hassar affinis | reverse complement strand
AGTGTGTAGAGAAACAGATGGACTACAGTCTGTAATTGTAGAACTACAAAGTGCATCTATATGGTAAGTGGAACTGATAAAATGGATAGTGAGTGCTAGATCAGTGTGTATAAATTGCAGATATACATTTTAAAGGCATCAATTAATCCCTGTTAGCAAGGAGGTGATGGTGGCAAGTTTAACACTCCCTGAGATGACATGAGGAAGAAACCATGAGATGATTCTCCCTTTTTCAATATATAAAATGTTAATAGTTAAATAATATTATGGAGAGTGCAGTTGCACTGTATACCGGCATGGCTGTGATTCAGGCAACGTTAATGTGATACTGCAAATGCAATACTGGTTTAACACAAGAGTTCTATAAACATGAAATTACTACTGAGTAAGTGACATTTCAGATACAATATGGGCAAATGTTCTTTTTATTTTTGCTCCAGTCACAGAAATAGATCATGAAAAAAGATACACTCACTTTACAGTACATCATCTAGCTGGCTAGGAAGCTCACATTGATTTGTACATTCCAGTTAAAGGTGTTTCCTGTAAAATTGGCTTCATTTCTTTCTTTTCATCTTCATCTGACAAGCTTTGATATTTTAAGCCAAAAGTTATATTCCTGAAAATGATAGTTTGCCCAATCCTCTGATGATGTTTAGAACAAGGAAGTGGAATTTAAAGTGGGGAACACAGATGAGCAGAGTGATACATACAGTGAAACATCCCAGTGAGGTTATAGGAAATATAATCATGATTGCAATGCTGTTTGACAATCATATTGGTGGACGGAAACTGTATAAAATTGTTATAATTATTCTAATTATTCACCTTTTTGCATTGTCTAATCTGGAGTTATCTCCATTCTTTTCAAATAATAAGCCTCATTTATCAGCTTTAAGTAAAGTTATGTATAAATGTTTTTGTAGGACAAACGAACCAAAAATTGCTGCTAGATTTACAAAATTTGGTAACACTCCTGGGAATAATTTACATGCATTTATATGCATTTCCAGCTCAGAATTTCTGCTGAATTTGTTGTTCATTGCTGCCTTGTTACAGGATATATATTTTTAAACCTAGTGGATTTTATTATTTGTATTATTTTTGTTTGCATATAGAGCATTATGTTTTCTTGAAAAAACTATACGTTATGTCAACGTTACACTTAACTTTATACAGTAGTCTGACTACTAAGATTACATCTCGCTCTGCACAAAGGAATAGAACAAAATCACTTTTTGTGCTTCATTTATTAAAAAAGTATATGAAAAGTTTCCGTCATGTCTCACAGACGCGCTGTGGGATCCCGACTCCAGCAGACTGCTTGTGATCGGATATGCGCCTGTGCTCAAACTCCTCAATATAGACGAGTGTGTATGGGCTAGTTGTGCAAACCAAGTGGCTGTGATTGACGGCTGTAATCTCACCACACAGGTAAGCACTCAACACTTAAACAACCTGCATGTCGATGAGAAAAAAAACAATAATCAGTTTTAAACACAAACATACAGGTGGATAGTGGAACTGTCTCTTAAATGTGACATTTGTCTCGATGCCTTCTTTGCTGAAATGAAAACACAGAGTTTTCAGAGCTCTGTACCTTCTCAGCACTCTTGTCACTGCAGCCGTTCCTAGAGACCGTTTCTGACAGGTGTAAACAACAAAGCAGGATACCTGCCTCTGTAGATCAAAGTCTGTATACTCTTCTGTACTGGAGCAGGGTTGAATCGCCTCTGAAAATGAAGATTATAGATATATTTTTATATATTTATATATTTCGAGACATATCCTGCTTTCCTCTTGTGAACTACATTATAATAGAGCATCCTAGGAAGTAGATAAAAGGTATCCTCTTGTAGAAGTCCAACACCATGTTTGTATGCCAGCCTTTGATCAGTTCTGACAGCTGAGCCATCCTCAGAAATTTGCCGCAAGCAGCTCTCCTCTCCCTCCCTCATCCTAATGCTTAATCGCAGGAATATATTTGGCTGCAGCAGTTGGAAATTGATCTCAGCTGAAGATGAGAACGTCTCTGGGTGCTCACTATCGCTCAGAGGGTTTAATAATACACCAGACAATAAAGATATTCTAGATGTTTTATTTTGTGTCTTTTGGAATAATATAGAGTACTAAATGTTAATGTCTTGTAATTATACATTTACACAATGTATAATGAATAGTATATGCCAGGAGATTGCAAATATAAAGCATTTGGGTAATTAATTTTGGCTTTGACGCTGTTGCTTGTTGATGGTGTACTGTTTTCTTAGTTCTTTTCAAATATATAGTATGTCACTCTTAATCTACTCCAATCAGGCATACCATTATGACCACCTCCTTTGTTCTACACTCGTCCATTTTCTCAGTTCCACTTAAAATATAGCTGCACCCCCACTACACAAGGGGGAAAGGAGGATATGCCTCGGAACACAGTTTGTGTTAGTCATCCTCTAATCCTTCATCAGTGCTCACAGGACACTGCCTACAGGATGCTGGTGACTGGATATTTTTGGTTATTGTACTATTTTCAGTCCGGCAGTGACACTGAGGGGTTTAAAAACTCCAGGAGCATTGCTGTGTCTGATCCACTCGCACCAGTAAAACACATTAACACACCACCACCACATCAGTGTCACTGTAGTCCTGAGAATGAGCCACCACCCAGATAGTACCTGATCTGTGCTGGTCCTGTGGGGGTCCTGACCATTAGAGAACAGAGTAAAGGAGACTAACAAAGTATGTAGAGAACAGTCTGTAATTGTAGAACTACAAAGTGCAGCAATATGGTAAGTGGAACTGAGAAAATGGACAATGAGTGTAGAGAAAAGGAGGTGGTCATAATGTTATGCCTGTTCTGTGTACAATCACTCAATCATTTTCCATTTTTCTAAAATTATTTTTTACATAGCATAGTATTAGAATCATATTAGAATTCATTTATGAGAAAAGATGACTTTCCTTTTCTTGTCAGTAGTGCCACGACTCTCCTCTGTGTTCTTTATATATATAATACCTTACTGTTGCTTTCTTGTTCTTCCCTTGTCTCTTCCTCCTTCCATCCAATCTTTTTTCCATCCAATCCTCTCTCCAATCACTGATCTTTTTTTTGTTGCCATATTCCTCCCCTTTCTTCATGAACCTTTATGTTTGCTCTCACACCTTCCTCTTAAACTTTCATCTCTTGTGGTTGACAGAGCTTCGACGCTCACCCAGACCCCATGGTGAGCGTGACACACATGGTGCGAGCTGGTGGAGGAGTGTGGATGGCGTTCTCAGAGGGCTCGTCACTTCGGCTCTTCCACACCGAAACTCTGGAGCACTTGCAGGAGATCAATATATCAACACGCTCGGCGTATCTGAGCCCAGGCAAGTTCAGGACAATAACGCTGCAGTAGATATAACACCAAATACTGTAATCTCTTTGACAATGAGCAGCAAAATTACTGATGGAAGATGCATATTTTTGGAGTTTTGGAGCTTAATCAAACCCAATTTAATTTCAGTTCAATCAAACCAATTATTATGCTATAGATGTATGACATTCAAATTTTGGCAGTTTAATCCTTCTTCAGTAACAGCTTTATGCTGGTCGGGGTTGTGGTGGATCCTGAGTTTATTCCAGGAACACTGGGTATAAAGTGGGAATACAGCCTCGATGGGCATCGTAGACACAGGAGAACCTGGAGAACCTGAGGAAACCAACGTGAACACAGGGAGAACTTGGCAAACTCAGGCTCAGGCTTAAACCAGGAACCCTGGAGCTATGATGAAATTTAAATCACAAATATCATTCCATAAAGAAATGTCTGTATGTTATTTTAAAATGCACATTTCCACATTTTTCACATTGTAGAGCCGTTTAAAAATTTTAACAAGGTTTTCAGTCCCTTACAGTTGATAGCAGATTTTTAAAACTCCGCACTGACTTCAAATGGAATTGTCAGGTCAAGATTTTCTATACCACTAAAAGCATCAATAGATAATCAGTGACATCAAGGGCTGTGCTGGTGATAGTGTAGCTCCCAGATGGCTGACCACTACCCTGTTGTATGGGGATTGAATTATACTGAAGTATGGATGGATGGATGTGGACAGCCAACAGACAGACAGACAGACACAGATAGATTTTCTTGATTATATCTTTACCTCAGTAAAGTGATTCAACTAGTGGGGAAAAATAATAATAACCTACTTAAAATACTACAGGTGGCTACTGAAAAATACATAAGGAGAGAGTGGATCCAACAGGAACCTCCAATGTAAATGCAATGAATTGGAACTGCAAACAAGATATTAAAATGAGGGAGTCTTGATATGCTGTGTAACCCTTTGTGATGTTTGATGTATGTTCAGCACAGCCATTGCTGCCTTATTTTTATTTTATTTTCTCTTGTATTTTTTTCTTCACCTGCATTTCTCTTGAAATGGATGGCAACCTGAATAAAAATAAAGTAGAAAAAAAATGCCACCACAATGACACTGTAGCTGTTTGTTCTCTTAAAGGTCAGACTGTGTGTGTCACCAGCCTGCTCATCTGCCAGGGTCTCCTGTGGGTGGGCACAGCCCAGGGCATCATCATTACCCTGCCAGTGCCTAAGCTGGAGGGCATCCCGAAAATAACAGGTGAGTAGCCATGAGCTCAGCCCAGCGGTAACAAGTCTGAATGCAAACTAAATTAGATCTTCCCTGTCTTCTGTAGGCAAAGCCATGACCTCTGTGAATGCTCACAGCGGCCCTGTGGACATCCTGGTGGCCACGTTCAGTACTTTGTCCCCAGACCTTTTGAAGCGCGACTCTCTGGCCGATGGGGCTGATTCAGGTAGTGGAGGAGAGGAATTGAGCCACTCATCTCAGGAGTCATTACAGCAGCAGCAGGTGGAAAGCATGTCACAGAAGGAAGCCAAACCCAAAGGTGTGTTGCTTCAGTACCACCTCCGCTCCACCTCCCAGCTCCCTGGCAAGCTTCTGACCGCTCAGCCTGAAGAGGTATCCACCTCCTCTCAGGAGTCTCTGGAGCACACTACAGAAGATGGATCAATCTATGAGCTGAGTGATGACCCAGATGTTTGGGTCAGGGGTCCAGGACCATCCACAAAAGATGGAACACGGAGAGAAAGGGTCATGTCGTTCGCTGTTATATCAGGAGGAAGAGGATTCCGCAGACTCAATGCGGCTGGCTCCTCCTCTTCTGCTTCCTCTGGAGCCAATGAGACCACACTTATGGTCTGGCAGCTCCCACTGACGGTCTGAAACAACAGCCAAACCTGGACACTGAATTATACTGAGCAAGACAGCATACTGAAGTGAGGCAAATAGACCAAACGTCCTTCCAACTAGTTTTATCAGGACAATAGTCCACTTCATCATCTAGCTTCAACATCTACACCATTATAGCGCACATCTTAAATATATAGAATTTCGAAATACATCAAGAAAGCGACACATTTCAAAATGTCAAAATGATTACATGTAATTACATACCCAAGCCTGCATGTTCTTCTAGATGGAAACCAGAAGTTGTTGTGAATATATTTAAAAGGGTTGTGACTCATCTAATCTTTGTGCATAATGAAAAGATGTATTTCCTGAATGTAGCACTACAATGGATGTGTCCAGGAGCTGTACAGAGAACTAAATGTCAACACCTTCAAGTCATTCGGTTTCAGTTGTTATTTTTTTCCTCTATTTGTCCAGAATGTGAATGAGAGCAAAGAAATTGTGACTTGGCTTAGGTCCTTAATATTGATGGTACTTATTTCACACTGTGTCACTTTGTTTTAAAAAAAAAAGAAATAAATGTGTTTATGATAATTTATAAATCTGTATTTTTGTGTTATTTATTTCATATCTGATCTTTAATGCAGGTCATTTTTCATTCTTAAGCGGTGCCAAAACCCTGTTTTGTTTTATTTTTGAACACGGATTTGAGATGCTGTTGTTTGCTGCTTTAGATCTGAAACTGTTTACGCCTTGCCCATTTTCAGCCTCTTATCTCTACAGGCAGCCCTCTCAATGAACATATCAGCAGACGCAGTGTGAAGCAGCTCATACAGCAGCTCACGCATGCTCGCCTTGACTCAAAGTCAACGTGACAAGGAAACCAAATCATACTGTATACCTCTGAGATGGTGTGTCAAAGCTGATCTTAAGATGTTCCAGCACAGCTGTCAGCCAGACATGATGTCTCCTGAAATTACAGCAGTGTAATAAGTAATGGCACTTGGATTTGGATTCAGTCAGACTGGATTCTGTGATAATCCCTGCCTGGCGGTGTTCTGGGTGAACTCTTGTGTCAAGTGTGGGTTTATTCATCAGTAGCACACTGATCATCTTGGATTTTTTTTTTTACTGGGTACAGAGCACATGCTGTACAAAAAAATTCTCAACAATAGAATTTCATCTTTGCAAAGAAAGAAATGTGGTACAAAAAAGAAGGAACCATGCTGATCCTAAGGTGCTGAGTCTAACATAGCAATAAATATTTCATGCCAGGTGGATTCTTCTATTTGAAAATGTATGTAGGGTGTGTAAGGTCTGTTAGTATCATGAGCATGCAGATAGATTATTTATAGTGCAGGTCCCATAGTAAATCCAATCTGATTCTGAATACTTGGTTGAGAAAGTTGAGAAAAAGGATTTCAGCTTGTACACATGCCATGACTTCAAGAACTATATGCCCTTCTTTAATCATACATGTTTATCCTGGCATACAAGAACAGAATGTTGGTTGCTCCTAGGGAGATATATAAATCTCTTTATGTCACATTTCATTGACTATATTGGTTTTATGACCCAAAGGAACCCTAGTAATGGAGCAACGGTTCTCAAAAACCCATGATAATTTATTTGCCATTCTGACTCTCTTAAGGCAGCTGTGCTTGGTTGTGGGAATGAACGCTGCAAGCGAACTGCAAGGCGCCATTTGGTTTGAGTGACTCTTTAAAGTGAATCGGGTGAATCGATTCTCAAGCAAGAATGAATTGAAGGTTTTTTTTCAGCTACACACAAAAAAAGCACCCTGAAAAATCAATTGTTCAGGTCTAACCTGTTTCAATAATTAAATTATACACAGATCAGCCATAACAATAAAACCACCTCCATGTATCTACACTCTTTGTACATTTTATCAGCCCAACTCACCATACAGGTGCTCTATGGAGTTCGACAGATACAGACTGTAGTCCATCTGTTTATCTGCAGACTTTGTTAGCCCCCTTTTATACTGTTCTTCAGTGGTCAGGACAGACGAGACCATCACAGAGCAGGTATTATTTGGGTGGTGGATGATCTTCAGCACTGCTCTGACACTGATGCAGTGGTGGTGTGTTAGTGTGTGTTGTGCTGGTAGGATTGGATCAGACAATGCTGGACTGAGAATAGTCCACCAAAAATATCCAGCCAACAGTGTCCTGTAGGCAGCATCCTGTGAGCACTGATGAAGGATTAGAGGATGAATAAAACAAACTCTGACTTTACTTGTACAAGGTGGAGCAACTAGATAGGCATGTCTAATAGAGTGGACAGTGAGTGGACACGGTGCTTAAAAACTTCAGTAGCACTGCAGTGTCTGATCCAATCCTACCAGCACAACACACACTAACACACCACCACCACATCAGGGTCACTGCAGTGCTGACAGTCATTCACCACCCAAATAATACCTGCTCTGTGGTGATCTTTTCGGGGTCCTGACCACTGAGGAACAGGGTAAAAGGGAGCTAACAAAGACTGCAGAAAAACAGATGGACTACAGTCTGTATCCATAGACATGCATGGAGCACCTGCATGGTGAGTGGAGCTGATAAAATAGAAAAAGAGTGTAAATACAAGAAAGTGGTTTTAATGTTATGGCTGGTCAGTGTATCTATCAAATTTAGACACATGCCATGCTTTCCTTGTATTTATTTTGTTCACTAAATTATGCATAGAACAAATGTAGCTGCTCTGAATATCTATATAATGTGTTGCCTGCTGCAAAATGAATGGCCAAACCATGCCATTAATGCATCAGCTTCACAGATGCTCTACAGCTAAAAACACAGACATAGTTTCATTTCCTGGTGAGGACCAGAATGATTCAGTTACAGATCCAGAATACAATGCCCTCCATGATAACTGTAACCCTGTTAAAGATGATAAAAACAGATATAATACAGCACGATTTGGTAAATGTATTCTCACACTGAAAATATGAGAATTTTACTTTAATTTATTCTGTGAAAAAAAATCCATCAAGAAATAATTATTTTCAACAACATTGCATGTGTGCACCCCTAAAATGAAGCATTTTTCCATTTTAATTTTACTTATTGATCAGAGTGTCTAGGAACTTTCGAGGAACTAGGAACCAGTGATCCATTACTTTAGAAATCTCCTGTGCTTTCCAAGACATTCACACATACATACATACATACATAGATACATAGATACATATCCTGTACCAATATTAATTTAAACAATAGCTAATCCTAACCTTAGATGTGATTCTTTAAGTCTGTATATATTACAAAGAACCACCAGACAATTCAGACCCGTGCATGAGGTGGCGGTTGTAGATTTTCTTCAAGCTGCTCCTGCGGTTCGATTCACCGAAACGGGCAGTTCAAAAGAATCGATTCAGTCAAGTGACTCGTAAAGCCCATCACTTGAATTCAGTGAAAGCTGTTTCTGCGCTAATCCCCACCCGATGCAGCCAGCAGCAGCACTTACTCACAATCGGTCCTCTGACAGGAATACAGAGAACACAGAGAAAGAGGAACATTGAAGGTGCAGCAGATGAAAATGGATCATTTTGGCGACTTGGCGGTCATGAACAGAGCTACTTTAAAACGGGAGGCGCGCGTCTCATCAGAGGTCTGAATAAAATGGGAAAACGACATTTGATGTTTAATTCATTCACACTACTAAAATGAAGCTTCTGCTCACTTTATTCCTGCTTCTCCGCTCCGAATGCATGGATTCAGTGATGGGTAAGTTTCTACACTTGCACTGTGTATGCTCCTTTCTTTATGCACAGGTAGGCTCCTTTAGGGAAAGCAAGAGGAATAAGGGAACTTAAGCCGTTGTGAACTTGAAAACGTTTTTTATAAGCAAGACGAGATAAATAGGGACGAGATAAACAGAAACATAATACAGCTTTTATATAATGCGCCAGTGACCCCAGTCTGCATTCCCAGTTAAAGTAACTGATTCCAGTCTATAGGATTGTATTGCATTTGAGTGATTTCCCTGCTTAGAAATGATCTTATCTTATCTTATCTTATCTTATCTTACCTTATCTTACCTGCATTAATAAACTTTATATTTTTTGGTTAGATTTTCTAATAAACATGGAACAGTGCCCACATTAAAATATGTTGGAAAAAGGGAGACGACTTGTCTTTGTTAAAAGGATTTTAGTCTCTTTTGCATTCCTCCCATCTCCTAATGATGGTCCCAGCTGCCATTAGGGGGTTTCCTGTGGAAATGTCTCTTGCCTGTGTGTGTGTGTGTGTGTGTAGCCCATTTTATTGAGATAAACTACATTTGGAACACTGAAAGACATTTGAATTGGATATTCCCAGCTATTAGCTGTAATGGAGCGTATCAGGCTACTGAGTCCAACCTGAGATGTAAACTAATTACATCTACATCTTCAGTCTGTATCTTTGGAGCATGGTGCTGGTGTTATAGTCCTTAATTCCCATTTATTCATTTGCTGTCTAAGTGAGGACCGTGCCATATGCCAGATAATTTGATTGTTGAATTTAATAAATGGTATTTTATAGTACGACCTGAACCCAGGGTACTCTTTTAAAGACTTTTTTTAATACAGTTAAATATCACTGTTTTTGGATTCTCGGGTCCATGTTGTCCAGGTAAAGTGTGTGTGTGTGTGGAAGGGGGTGTTTGACAGAGTGCTTGATAGACAATTGTGATTGTGCATTAAATACACTAGCCTGGGACAGCTTGTTAATAAGTCTTACTGTAGCAGTAAAATAATTCAGCTTACCAGCTACGAACTGAAAAGATACGTCCTTCAGCTAAATATACTAACTTTATACACTACACTACAGACCCAACATTTATATATTATATATATATATATATATATATATATGTATATAATGTGTAAATAACACACATTTCAATGTGACATAGGAATATTATTAATATGAATGTGAAATAGGAATATTATTAATATCTTGATGGAACAAACATGGATTGATGAAGGAATGCATATACAACTGTACAACTTTATTTATTTCCTGCATCATCCCAGTATAAGCATCCCTAGCTAGTACTCAGATCCGCCTGAAGCATGATTCACTGAATCAGCAATTTTAAATGAGGACCCAACCACATGGGTGCACCTATAGTTGTATCATAATATAATATGCTGGACATCAGTGGAAAAGGTCCACCATAGAACCAGTAGAATACCAGTAGATCAGTAGATCTAGAACCAGCCCTGTGTGTTGGACTGAATATTCTCAGGACAGCAGTGCCACTGACATGTGGCCTGGTAATTGAATCCCTCAGTGTTTTGAGAATAGTCTACACAGCAGTATGTTCCATCAAAAATATTTATGTGATCAGAAATTGACATTGATTTATAAAAATAGTACGCCTGGAAAAAAATGAGCTATAATCTGTCTAGAACCTGTACACCTATAATGTGGAACAACAGCATGTTTTTTTCTGATAAAAATGAGCCGTAATATGAAGACTTGATAGACACACACCAGCACCATATACAGGGGTTAGACAATGAAACTGAAACACCTGTCATTTTAGTGTGGGAGGTTTCATGGCTAAATTGGAC
>JAOVYV010000017.1:9019241-9030979 GCA_025674545.1 Hassar affinis | reverse complement strand
CTCTACCTCTTCACAACACAACTGATGTCTCAAACACATTAAGAGGGCAAGAAATTCAAGAAATGAACTCTTGACGAAGCACAGCTGTTAACTGCAAGCCATTCTAGGTGACTACCTCATAAAGCTGCCAAGATGTGAAAATGGCATGATGTGCAAAGCTGTCAACTAAGCAAGAGGTGCCTACTTAGAAGAATCTAAAATATAAAACATATTCTGGTTTGTTTAACACTTTTTTGTTTACTAAACAATTCCTATTGTATTTCTTCATAGCTTGGATGGCTTTAGTATTAATCAGCAATGCAGAACATTTTTAAATAATGAAGAACCACTGAACTGAAGGTGTGTTCAAACTTTTGACTGGTACTGTAGAAGAAACCACAAAGGGCAGCAAAGCTACAGCTGTTTGGAAAAATGTCTTGTCAAAGAAGGATGGATGCCTGAACCCTGAGCATCATCATCAGTACAACAAAGAGCAATATACTGCTGCAAAGAGGGTTTCTAAGTTATTCAGGGTATTGGTGGAAAACAGAAAGGCCAAGGAGGCTTACGCACTAGAGCTGGCCATACAGACGATAAAGACTGAACAGGCTGGTGAAGAAAAATTTAGGAGGAGGGTGACAGCCTCCTGGAAAGTATAGGGAAGTTTATTTGAAAGACCTAGAGTGGTGGACTTGACCACCCAAAATCATACCAACAAGCACTGTGAGCAGTGGAGAGCTGAAACTGGAGAGAATAGACCAAGAACAAGAGAAGATGGAACAAGAGAAGACATTTCATTATCTGGGCAACAAAACACGAGACTGGGCAGCACATTGGAGCTTTGGATTCACAACTCCATACATTTTAAATGAATGAAAATACTAATTAGTTTGAGTGACCACCATTTAAAACATGTTGCTGTTTATCACATATGAGCATATCACATATCACATATCACATATCACATATGTTCCACTGATTTGCTTACCTTTCTAGAGGTTGTGCAATTGCTTAGACTCTGTAGTTATTATTGCACCTAGTGGTCAAGAATGGGAACTGCATCAAGCACTAATCAGGCCCCTAGGGGAAGGAATCATGCTGCCCCAATGTTCAAGAGAGACAAAGGACAGTTAATGAGAGGGTTGCCAGGGTGGGCTACTTTAAAAATACCCTGTGACCATCAAGATCTTGTTTTACAGCAAATCCTCAGAATTAAATCTGATAAAAGTCCACAAAAAATTCAATGTATGATGTACAGAACAGTTTCTATTATAAGATATACTGCAAACAGAAGACACAGAAAGGGGGAATATACAGTGGATAATGCCTATACATCATAAAGTGACCACTTTTATAGTATTAAACTTCAGGTAATTTGTTTGTGCTGAGGTGTAGTTAAGATGGAAATTTTGCTGAAGGCTGTCAACCCTGGTTAATGATATTATCTTGAACACAGCTGAAATATGGTATATGTAATCCACTTAAAACCAGCTGCTAGACTGTGTGCTGTATGATGTATGTTGTTGACCAAGTGGCTACTCTAAAAATCAGTACAAAACATCCTATAGTATAAGTCTCCCATCACGGAAATCTACCGTCACGAGTTACTGCTAAAGTATTTATGATTTGTCCACCCCTTTACCTATACTTGAGAACAGTATGTTAATTGAAAGTCACGTAGAGTTTTCTTTTTCCCCAGGCATGAAAGATTAACAGTGACACTCTAAATGTTCTGCAATTATATAAAAATAAGCCATACATAACAGTACATTAGAACAACCAACATCAATTGGTCAATTCCTTTAATTTCCCTTTCTTTTCTCAGTAATACAAGATGGCAAAGTCTGGTCCAAACAGTTCAGAAAAGTGCACCATGAGTACAAAGAGCAATGGGTGCATGTAGAGCATCATGGCCATGCCTGAGAGATGTTTAGATTCTTTGCACTCCTGCCGTGACATTACAGTCTTTGTATCTTAGATAAAGAAAAGAATACACAGCAAAACAAATCCCAAATATTTCACATGTATGACAGTACGCCAAATCTCTATGATGAACTCTGCACCCAAAAAAAAAAAAAAAAAAAACGAGAGAATGCGAGTGAAAAGTGGAAGACTGCTTTGATTACTAAATGAATGGAAGCATACTGAGCTGAAAGGAGACACATGATTGTCTCAGTGAAAATTCAACAACTGGATTTGGATTTGTGTTAGAAATGTCCAGTATTTAAAAACATCTCATTTTAAAGTTGAAATTTCAAATAAATAAAAAAAAGGCAGTAATAAAAACATTTACAGATTGTAAAGTACTTTACAACAAATGGAACAGATGGAAGTGGATGGAACTTTCATACAAATGAATTCATCCAAGTGACAGTATAGTAAGGACAAGTTCAAGGACATTGATATTTATGGAACTGGATTTATGGAGTGTTGTTTTAAAATACAAATCTTCCAGCAAATGTAGATTTACAGCTGTGAATTAAGATTTTTGTGTCGTACATGATCATAGACTTAATCAGACTCACTTTAATAAACCTCACAGTGAAATTCTACTATATGCAGACATTATATCAAAACGCAGGATGGATGGATCAAAAAAATGGCAGAGGTATGACTGAAGACATGATTTTCAAATGATTTCAAATGACCTTGATGTATTAACACATCTGTATACACAACAGCCATAACTGTTGACACACCACTACGCAGATTACCTGCCCTATACTATATCATCTAATGTACATATCATTATTATTAACTCACAATGTTTTAGCATTACAAAACAGTGTTGTGTGACGTGTCAGTTTCAGCCCTGTATCAGGCCATCTTTCAGATTAAGCAGCTGCCTCTGTATTGCAACAGCACCCAATCAGCTGTACACTTTAGTTTGCATGTGGATTTCAAAAAAAAAAAAAAAAAAAGTCTAAACTTTCCACAACATGACATCTGATGAGAAAGTCATGGGAACATTTACGTTTGTCACTAAGGTGCATGTACCATATTAACATCAGGTAGAAAATAAAATGTAAACTAACAAAAAAAAAATTAAATTAAGCTGTTGAACTTGAACAACAACCGGCAACTGTGATGAAGTCAGAAAGGTAAGCGTCTGTGATATGTGTGCATGTGGTACGTCATCTGGAAATAGCCATATGGTTCATTACATTGTTAAAAAGGCAAATGAACGTGCACTCACTTGGCCACTTTATTAGGAACACCTGCCCATATCATCATTCATGCACTCATCTAGTCAGCCAACTATGTCGCAGCAATGCACTTTTCATAAAATCATGCAGGCCCAGAGCATCAGTTACTGTTCACATCATATGTCACAATGGAGAAAATATTTCTTTCAGTGACTTGATCATCATTATTATTATTATTTCCTTATTTTGTCACTTGTGCTTGCACACTGTGAAATTGAACCTCCGCATTTAACCCATCTGTGCAGTGAGACACACTAGGGAACAGTGAACACACATGCCTGGAGCGGTGGGCAGCCCTAGCCACAACGCCTGGGGAGCCAATGGGGGTTAGGTGCCTTGCTTAAGGGCACTTCAGCCAAGTCTTGTCAGTCACGGGAATTGAACCTGGGACCTTCCGATCACAGGGCAGATACCCCAGACCATGACTGCCCCAATCATGGCATGAATGTTAGTACCAGACTGGATGGTTTGAGTATTTCAAACCAAACCATCCGCTGATCTCCTTGGATTTTCACACACAACATTAACAGAATACTGTAAACAGAATGGTACAAACAAAACACAAAAATATCTAGTGAGCTTCGGTTCTATAAGCAGAAACGCCATGTTGACTAGAGAGATCAAAGCAGAATAGCCAGGCTGGTTTACATCTAAGAGAGAATACAACAGAGCCCAACAGAGAGGAGCGTCAGGGTGTATAGAAAAGAAAGCATTATCTTTCCTTAAGTTGTTGTCTCGGGTTCTTGTGAACATTTAGCGTAAGTTTCTAATTTTGTAGTTTTCCGTTGTTACAGAGGGATGCCAAACAGTTGTCTGACTTTGCTCAATTTCTTTTTGTTTTTTTTTTGTCAAGAAATTGCAGTGCGAACAATACAATAAAAGAATAGTACGCTAGTACTATTGTTTCCAGTCTAATTTCTTGCTGTCAGTCTTCCACATACAGTCATGTGTAACTTTGTGTTCTGTGTAAGTTTGTATTTTGTGTGTTTTAATTGATAACTTAACGGAATGTGCAGCGTACATAACCATAGCATAATCAAATGCTTGGCCAGTTTCCATCAGGATAAACTTACACTGTTGCACAGACAACATGACTAAGTATTTTGACTGCCTTGTCCATAGGTAATGACACACAGATTTGACATTCTGATGGCAATGACCAGTTGACTGACATCAAAATTAGCTTTTGATGCGAAAACAAAGAATTCTGAGTGAGGTACATGCTTTTGCAGGTATTTCATTGAGTTTTGCACTAACTGTTTTGAGAAATGCTCTTGTTGTGATGCCAATGTAAATCGTGATGTGAGAAACGTACCAAATCGACTGAGGAAAAAAATGTAATACCAATCATTTGACTGCCATGATAATGAGCCATCTTACAAAGCACAAGATGTCTTAAACAGGTTCCATGCCCATGACAATGAGCTAACTGTACTTCAGTGGTCTCCTCAGTCAGCAGATCTGAATCCGGTAGAACACCTATGGGACGTGGTATAACGTCCCATTAGCAGCATGAATGTGCAGTTCACAGATTTGCAGCACTTATGTGATGCAATCATGTCATGGACCAGAATCTCAAAAGAAATATTGCCAACACTTTGGAAGCCATGCCACATAGAACTGAGGCTGTTTTGAGAGCAAAAGGGGGTTCTACCTCAGTGTTAGTATGGTGTTCCTAATAAAGTAGCCTGTGAGTGTATACCCCCAAAAAACACAACAAAAAAGACCAAACAAAGAAGAAATAAAAAAACAACAATATTCTTTAAAAAGAGCATACAAGCTTATGTGTCACTAATTTTCACAATTTCTATATTACTCCTTTGGGTTGCCACAGGGACCCTTCCTTACCATGTGGCATCCCCAGGAGTATAAGAGGCTCATTTTTGTGCCATTAGTCCATGGTCCATTTTCATCTTTCTCTCCTCACTTTACTGTGCCAATCTATCCTATATACTTTCTCTGTCTCAAAGGTATTATCATGAGACTAGTACCGCTAGCTTTTAAAGCATCTTATAATCTAACAAACCTAGGCACTGATGATGATGATGATGATGATCACTGTCTCCCTCTGAATCCTTAAACCTTTACTCTCTTTCATGTTACGATTAAAATCATCACCGCTGTAATAATACAGTACACGAGCAGGCTTCCCGACATCACCGTCCGACTCAATCCAGTCTGCTGTGTGCTGGTGGTTTTTGGGGGTGTTTTCTGCGTGGAAGTCCCTCCTGAGGATCTTCCCTGTTTGGGGCATTTCCACAGGAAGGACTACAGCTGAACTCTGAAGCCAGGGTGCTGGTGGAGGAGGGAGTCAGAGAGCCCCAAAGCACAAGGGTCAAACCTCCACCGACTGGATTTGGTTCATCTGAGCTCGCATCATTTGCACGCTGTTGAGAATCTTCTTCTGGTGGCCGGCTAAAGTCACTCCCACTCTTAGGATGTCTCTGTTAGTAAAAGAAACAGACAAATAGAAGACAAATAAAGGAGACATTTTTAAAGGAACTAGAAGAATTGGGAAAAAATATGATATCAGAGTCTATCCCAGGAAGGCTGGGCACACACACACACATCACTGTACCACCCTTATGTGTTATGAAAGTTCTATAACAGTATTGCTCAATTTCCCAAAGGGTGCCAATAATTCTGAAGTTGACTGCATAAACTATAATGTGTAAAGGGGCTTGGGTCTACCATCATCAGAAGTGATAAGCATGTCTCAAAGTAATGGTCCCAGAGATAAGGCCCAAGTTGTAATCTGGCCCATCAAATAAATTGAAATTAAAATCTCCATCTCTGTTATTTCTCCATGGGCCAAAATAAAGCAGTAAAATCAAGACAATTCGTCATTAGATAGCTAAATATCAGCACTGTAACCATGGCTCTTTCAAAAAGAGCTGATTTAGGGGTTTCACAGCAATCACAACTTTTAACGTTTTGCTTGTAAGTACACTTGAAGTCAGTGAGCTCTTTAGAACAATCTGTTTGTAAAGGCAGACTGCATGGTTATGTGCTTGATTTATACACTTGTGGCAATGGGACTGAATGAAACACCTGAATACAATAATGAGTATGTGATTACTGAGTGAGTATGTGCTACAAAAGATTCTTTTTCTTTCCTGGGGATTGACTCCCATGCCCTGCTGTAACCGTGCCACCCAAAAAATGACTTATGAGCATCTCTGTCCCTGGTTCAATCCTAAGCCTGCATTACTATCTATGTGGACATTTGCATGTCCATGTGGGTTCCACCAGGTCCTTCTGTTCTCACCTTCAAAATTAAATTCCATGAATCTGCTATGCTAAAGTACCCTTTGTGAATGTGAATGTATGTCTGCATGGTGTCCTGTGATAGACTGGTGTCCCATCCAGGGTGCATTCCCACCTCATACCGGGTACTCCAGCTGCACAGCGAGCCTAAAGTGATTACCGAGAGTGAGTGCAGGAGAGTTATATTATGAGCTATTTGTGCAGAGTTATGAGATAAAATGACAATAAAATAAAAGTATAATTTGGACACCTATACACCTGCACATTAATACAATTATTCAATCGTTCAGCTGAAGCACAAAATCATGCAGTGCTTCAGTCAACATTCACATAAACCTCCCACTGGGTAAAATCTAAAATGTTGGTGCCATATGTATGTATAATGGCTTGAGTATTGTAACCACTGTTCTCCTGAGATTTTCACACACACGTCTATATTTTACGCAGAGATGTGCATGAGAACAGTAATCTGAGGCTTCTGTGGCAACATGTTCACAAAAACTGGACAGTTCATACTGGAAAAGGTCCAGCATATATTTTTCCAATCTTTTCCAAGCAGTCCAGTTTCAGTAAGTCTGCCCCAATGTAGCCTCAGATTCCTCTTCTAGGCTGACAGGGGTGGAACCCGATGTGGTCTTCTGCTGTTGTAGCACATCCACCTCAAGGTTTGATGTGCTGTGTTCTGAGATGCTTTACTGTTCATCATTGCTGTAATGAGTGTGTATTTGAGTCTTCCTTTCCACTGATCTTCTCCTCTGACCTCTCTCACTAACAAGCTGTTTCCTCCTATAGAACTGACACTCACTGGAAGCTTCTGAAATATTGAACAACCACAGCATGGTAAAATGGAGGACGTTTTCCCTCCATTTTGGTTATGTTTGATGTGAACTGAAGCTCTTGACTTGCATGATTTTTTTAACCCTGCATGATTTTATGCAATGTTCTGCTGCCATGTGATTGGCTGATTGGATAAATGTATGAATGGGCAGGTGTGCATGTGTTCAGTCACCGGTGAATGTTTAATTGGTTCATGTTTGCTCAGAATCAGTGGATTTATCAAGAATGTACCTTTCAGATAAATGTCAATGAATTAACACATTCAAGAGGAGATGCTTATGTGCTATTGGTGTACTACACTGATTGTAAGTGTGATGAAGTAATGCTGCTTACTCCAGAGTAATTTGGGAAACAGCATCGAAGGAGCTGAAGCCCTCGTTGGCAAAGTTCTCCTTGTACTGGCCCATCTTGATAGCGTCCAGCCAATCATCCACGCTATTGAAGCTGGAGAAGTCTGGTGTGCTGCGGTCCAGCAGAGGTAGGTGCACGCTGGAGTGAACACACAAAAGCATATCATCAAGAGTGAGGCCATGAAGTACAGTACGGTACAATGGAGTTGTATATACTACATCACTTACTACCGTAATTAACATGTACATATAGAAAATGATATTCTCCAAATGACATAGCCTTCAGCAAAACATAAACAAGATATTAATAATAGGTCCTGAATCAATCTTTCGTTGGACATCAGGATGCTCTCTATCATATACCCTAGAGGGGAAAGAAATTCCCCAGATGGCAAATTCTTACCCTGAAGAAAGTGGCGTGGTGGCTTTCAGGCTGCCAGGGTTGCGGATCATTTTGTCCAGGGTGTTCACAATCTGGCTGACTTTAGGCCGGTTGTTTCTGTCCTTCTGCCAGCAGTCCAGCATTAACTGATGTAATGTATTGGGACAGTCCATAGGAGGAGGTAACCTGTAATCCTGCTCTATGGCATTAATCACCTGGAAGGATTAGCACACAGTTTACCATGCTTTCAGTGGAAATAAAGTTTCAATATAAGTATGCTATTAGCTTTTTATTGTAACATAGTGAAATCTTATTTCTACAATATATTTATAGACTTTATCAAACTTTCATGTGAAGCAGAACTGTTTTTTCTCCACCAGAGGTCACTGCTGTATTAGTGAGACAAATTTCAAAATTTCTATTGATATGGCTGTGCAAATATCCTACATCTTGATTGCTCATGTCCCAGTATGGTCTCTCTCCGTAGGACATGACCTCCCACATGACGATGCCATAGCTCCACACGTCACTGGATGACGTGAACTTCCTGTACTGGATGGCCTCAGGGGCGGTCCATCGGATGGGAATCTTCCCTCCCTGAGAATAAACGTACATTTAGCAGGTGTGGAACAACAACGCAAGCAGACTCAGCTGGAAGTGACCAGAGTTCTAATCCATTTTAATTATGATATCTTTAGGTCAAACAACCCATTTAAATTTTATTAAAATTAATAGAAAAATAAAACTATACTTTCTAATATATTTTAATACTTAACAATCTTTGTAGATACTATGTACACTTTGTAGATGTTTGGTTCATTTTCATTTGATTCATTCACTTGATTCACATGATTATTTTAGTCCTGCACCTGAGCTATATGAGACCTCAGCACACTTCCTTAACCATCTGAAAAGATTTTGTGCGCAAAATCCATAGATAACATTTACATTGCCAATAAATGAGTACATTTTATTATATATGTTACAGTTGTATTGGAAATAAATTAAATATTGCCTCCGACAATGGGATATCCATTGCTAACCAGTGATCAAAACAAGTGAAGAATACACTGAAGCAGTTAATACTTGGTAGGTCCCACACAGGATCTTGGAGGGAACGTTGCACAGTCCTCACGATGATGTTTGTTGAGGCCCCAGCATTGAATTCTGATGTTAGTTGAGGCAGTGTAGCATGCCTTTCGCGTGAATGAGTCTTTTTAAGCCCACACTGCGGTCATAATGCTGAGGTTTTTGCTGGAATTCTTGTAGTCACGATACACCCTTGAAATGCTCATTTGTGAAAATCCAAACTTTGCTTCTCCCTCTGAAATGCTATGACCTATCTCACACACTCTAATTATTAAACCGTGTAGAAAATCACCAAATCGTGATAAATTGCCATTCTCACTGCGGAAACAGCTCAAAAAGCTTCCATAGATGTCTATCACTTTATATAAACGCTGGCGGGCACAACCGATGATGTGCGATGGGGTGTTGCTATGTATTTTGCATAGCTCCAGTTTTTCTGGTTCTTCAGTGTATTTGGTCTATTGAGGAACCAAGAATATCTTTAGTTTCATATTACTCATCAATTCATTTAGAAAGTAAGGTTCCAAACTCTGTCTCTCTTAAAATATATCTCTTAAAATATTCCAGGCAAAAATATACATACTGGTGTTAGAAAATGTTCGGTGGATGGTACCAACCTGGCAACAAGGTTGAAAAGTGAAATTTGGTATGTTTATTTCTGGCTGTGTGAATGTGATGCACAGCGATCACTTCTGCTCCATGCCAATAAGCTATGGCTAGGAATTTCATCAATTGGCAAACAAACTTACTAGGGCACTGGTGTATGTAGGGTCTGATGTGTCATCCTCTAAGAAGCGAGAAAGCCCAAAGTCGGACACTTTGCACACCAGGTTGCTGTTGACAAGGATGTTGCGGGCAGCCAGGTCTCGGTGCACATAGTTCATATCACACAGATACTTCATGCCAGCTGCAATGCCACGCAGCATGCCGACCAGCTGAATCACCGTAAACTGCCCATCGTTTTGCTGAAAGTACATGCAGCAGATAACTTGACCAACATGACTATATTTCAGGCAAATTACTCACTAACTATGTAATAGCTGTTTATGTAAGTTATTGCAAAATATTCTTAACAGAACTCCCAATGACCCTCATAGCAATACAGCCCAGAAGTACTACATTTGGACTTGTAATGCCCCCTCCAGCTGTGCCTTCAGTGAGCCACATCTGGTCCCTGTCTACAGGGACGGCAGTCTGCTGGAGTCCAAACAGGCAGGAATGGCACTGCACAATATATAAGCTATAAAGAATTCAAACTAGAAGTAGAAACTAGCTAACAAGATGCTAACATCTTTTTTTCCCTCTTTGATGCCATGAAAAATGCATTCTAATAGTTTCAGATTACATTTTACTAACTTACAACTTTGCTGAACATACATATAAAAAAAGAAATGAAAACGAAGCTGATAATTCAGACCCACCCTAAGGAAGGAGTCCAGTGATCCATTCTCCATGAACTCAGTGATGATCATAACAGGGCAGCTTTTTGTCACCACACCTTCCAAGTGGATAATGTTGGGGTGATCAAACTGACCCATGATGCTGGCTTCACTAAGGAACTCCCTCCGCTGCTTGTCAGTGTAGCCAGACTTCAGTGTTTTAATGGCTACCAGGATCTCTCTCTTCCCAGGCAGACGCAGGTTTCCACTGCACACCTCCCCAAACTCACCTGCAGGAGAATCACACTATGGAGAACCTTTTCCTGACCTCCTTTCTAATCCACGTTTGTAAAACGTTAAAATCTTATTTACCTGCCCCGATGACTTGTTCAATCTTCACACAGGACATGTCTATTTCTTTAGCAAACTCCCGCACTGCTTCATTGGGATCCTCGTAAGTAAAGGGATCGATGTAGATCTTCATACCTGTTGACACTGAGATGGAGAAGGTGAAGATTAAATTCTTCCATTTACAGTATAACTACAACTGAACCTGGAGAAAAATTACCTAATTAAACGATCTATTAAATTAGAATTTTTAGAGCCTGCTGTCTTTTGTGAGGTTAATTGCAATTGCAGTGAGAACAGTGACAAGCCTTCACAAGGCTGGAAGGGAAGCTATTTTTTGGGTTGGGAAAAAGAACACAAAAGAAGAATCTAGCCAGATCCACTGCATGATGATGTTGGAAATCCAATATTTTCTAAGGTGTTAATGATATTACGTGATTACTATATGTACAGAGTGGCACAAAGGCAACCTGTTCACCCTATCATCCAGAGATCACTAGTCCGGGTGATGCTATAGCTGCACATAACTGGGAGCAGAGAGAGCAAAGCAAATTTGGCTGTGCTCTCAGGATGGGAGGGGCAGCATACGCTCTCTTCCATGCCAATCGGAGTGACACTGGCTAGTCACAGGTGTCCGTGGGTTCATGCATACAGAAGGTGGGTCCTCCGAGTGCGTTACACCACTCCTGGACATTGCATGAGCAGCAGTTTACCAAAAGAGGTGGTGGCTGGTATCATGTGTCTTGAAGGAAACACATGATAGCCTTTGCCTTCCCTGACTGGCAGCCATCGTGTGACATGGGAGAAATCCTGATGTGTGGTAACTCCCACAGTCCAAAGACATGCACGTTAGGTTGATTGGCATCTCTAAAGTGGCCCTAGTGTGTGAGTGTGTGCGTGT
>JAOVYV010000017.1:8898261-8909147 GCA_025674545.1 Hassar affinis | reverse complement strand
AGATGGCCCATATAGGTGTATCCATATAGATGGCCCATATAGGTGTATCCATATAGATGGCCCACCCTGTAGTTAGTCAAAGCAGTAAGGAGATTTGGCTACTCGTTATGTTTCAGGCTTTCATGATCGTCACATGAGACAGTTAGAGATTTATTTATTTTTATTATATATATATATTTTAATTTTGCGACAATCTGTGATGGTGTCTGATGGCGTCGTGTGAGTGTGTGTGTGTTGAACACTGTATAACTGTACCGTTAACATTCCGTGTGTGAATACTGTACACTGACCGCATGTGACGGTGTTGCATGGTTTTTCTGCACACAGAGACGGAGACAGAGAGAATTTCGTTTTGTGGTTAAACCCGTGCTCGATGAGCAGGTTCTGTACCGAGGCAGGGCTGGAGGCACTTGCATTTGTGGATTTATTTATTTTAATTGTATTTGAAAAGCTTCGCTTATGATCTGTAGACGTAGACGGTGGTGATGGTTGTTTTTTTGTTTGTTTGTTCGAATTTGATTAAAAGCTCAGTCATGGATAGCTGCTGTTGCTGTAATTCGGCTTTTTGCACTTGCACTTCATCATCATTGTGTGTGTGTGTGTGTGTGTGAGTGAGAGTGAGAGTTAGAGATGCATCAGTTCCAATGTTACCAGAGCTCTGGTACTCTTTGGGCTGCTGTATTTTCCAGACTTAAAGCCCTCGAGATCTAGACATTGCGCATCGTGGGTATTAAGTGATCGAAATCTGAATCACGGTCGCTCTGACAAGCAGGGGAAAGCGTTTATATATGGTGTCTGGAAAATACAGCGATGTACTGTTGTGTCTGGTCAGTGTGGTCATTAACGTGTTCCGGATGTTTCTTTCCTGTCACTGCTTCTCCAGACCTTACACATTTCAAGGATCGGATAAATGTTCTAACCGTCGGAGGTAGGCCTCAAGGACAAGCAAGCTCTGTGTGGCTTTTTTTGAATATCTATCTATCTATCTATCTTATCTCTCTCTCTCTCTCTACCTATCGTTTTCTTTTCTTCCTGGTTTGGTTTGCAGGGTGTAGGTTAGTCAGCGAGCCACGCGCTTGGTAATGCTCCCTAGACACAGTCAAGTGGAAACATCTGGAAACAGATATTCACCGGACAAGCGGTTTTTATATAACGTTATATAATGTTCCGTATGTTTTCACTTGACCCCGCAGCTTTTAAGTCGAGCCTCTATGGTCCCTGTAGTCACCCCGAGGATCATCTCTCTTATAAGCCCTGTTGAATGTGAAGTAGCTCCACACACTGACTCCTCTGCCCCGCCCACCACCCCGTAATGTCCCGCCCCCCCGCCCTGTCGGTTTACTGCCTGTAGAACAGCGAGCTGGAGTGCGCTGCTGACCCAGAGGTGTTGCCGTTGGCTTGGTTCGTGTCGCCCTTCTTCCTTTGTAGCGCTTCTTCTTCTTTTAATTGTGATTTTATTTTATTATTATTATTTTTTTTATATTTTAACATTTTTTAAAAAGAAATAATCACTGCAAAGGAACGGGAACTCGAACCTCAAATTTGCACCAGGTATCAACTCCAAATGTAGTCGATCATACTGCTGCTGGTCTTCATCACCCAGGACAGGCCACACCCACAACCCACACGATACACACCACAGGTGACTTGTCGGTGGTGGTGTAGCTACGGCGGCCATCTTGGAAAACAGGATTCATTAACCGCGTCTTGATTAACAGGTCGTCTTACGATAGGAACGAGGATCATTTTCGGCTACAATGAAAGCGTTCATTTTTACAATTTAAACACTAGCGCCCTCTGCTGGCTCCGCCCCTTTCACTACATGGCTATCACAAGCTGTGATAGTCAAACGCACGACACGCCCTGGTGTCTGATCTCAGTAGTGCGATCCTGCTAACGGCGTACAAACTGTGGCGTTTACGATATGGCTAACTGTTTGCCCCGCCCAGGCCCCGCCCATTTTTTTCAGCCTTCCTGGAAGTTTGTATTCTCCACTGATTTTTCAGAACAATTCTATACATTAAGAACTGGCGAATCGCCAACACACCAGCTACGAGATGACTCGTGAGTAAGTTAACTCGTATATCATATCTTCGATAATGGCTCACCCAGATGTCATGCAGATGTTCCCATGGTTTCCGAAAGTAAGCGCTGGATCGACTGCATTTGGGGTAACTGATCTGAACTTGTCTTAATGCACCAAAGAATCGACGCCTCGATGATTGTTACTCTTCTGCCTTTTTTCCCTCCCTGAATCCTTTTGTCCTCCACTCCTCTTCTTTCTACTCTTGTCTTCCAGAGTGTGACTACCGTTCTGGCTTGTCTCAGAGCTTTAAAAAGGGTAAATTGATATGCTCTGCCCGGAGGTGTGTACGCTCCTGAGGTGGCCTGTTGTCCGACTTGTGTGTCCCTGTGTGTTTGAGTGTGTCGAGCTCCTTACACACACACACGCACAGGATGTGGGAACTGCTCGTAGCTGCCGATGGCTGAACGAGTCGCTGCGGTCGAGTCGAATGGCTCTGCTTCGCTGGGGGTTCCACACACACACACACACACACACACACCTCTCCAAGTTTTCCACGTGAAGGTGGTTTGGAACTTCGGGTTCGTGCTGAGCTGCGTTCGGTTCGGCTCGGCTCAGGTGGTTGTGTAGTTCGGGTTTGAGTTCTCTGGGGGCTACACACACACACACATATATACACACACACATACACACACATACATCAGTATGTGTTTCAGTGTATTTCAAGACACACAGTGTTCTCTCTCTCTCTCTCTCTCCCTCTCTCTTTCCCTCTCCATCCGGTTCCACTTCTGTGTTTTCTCCCTTCCTTTGTCTTTTCTATTTGTGTCTGTCTTTCTCTCTCTCATTCTCCATTTGTCTCTCTTTTGCATGTCCTTCTTCTGGTGCATCTTTTTCTGGTGCACCCTCTCTCTCCATCTCTCTTATCTGTCTGCTCTCTCTCTCTCTCTCTCTCTCTCTCTCTCTCTCTCACCCCCCTCATTCTCTCGCTCTCTCCCCCCCTCACCTGTTTCTCTGTTGCTCTCAATTGCGCTCTTTCTCTCACCTGTTCTTTCTCTCCATCTCTCTCTTTCTCTCTCTCTCTCTCCATCTTACTCTCTCCATCTCTTTGTATCTTTCTCTCTCTCTCTCTTGCGCTCTCTCTCTCCATCTCTCTCTCTCTCTTTTTCCATCTCTCTTTCTCCATCTCTGTCTTTTTCTCTCTCTCTCTCTCTCTCTCTCTGTTTCTCTCTCTCTCCATCTCTCTTTCTGCCCCCCTCTCTCTCTCTCTCTCTCTCGCTCCCCCCCCTCTCTCTCTACCTGTTTCTCTGTTGCTCTCAATTGGGCTCTTTCTCTCACCTGTTCTTTCTCTCCATCTCTCTCTGTCTCTCTCCATCTCTCTCTCTCTCTCTGTCACTATCTCTCTCTGTCTGTCTGTTTCTCTCTCTCCATCTCTCTCACTCTCTCTCCATCTCTCTCTCTGTCTCTCTCCATCTCTCTCTCTCTGTCACTATCTCTCTCTCTGTCTGTCTGTTTCTCTCTCTCCATCTCTCTCTCTCCATCTCTCTCTGTCTGTATGTCTCACTGTCTCTCTCCATCTCTCTCTCTCTCTCTCCATCTCTCTCTCTCTCTCTGTCACTATCTCTCTGTCTGTCTGTCTCTCTCTCTGTCTGTCTGTTTCTCTCTCTCTCCATCTCTCTCTCTCTCTCACTGTCTGTCTGTCTCTCTCTCTCTCTCTCTCTGTCTGTCTGTCTGTCTCACCTCCAGGTTGTGACTAAAACACACACTCACACACACTTACAGTAGAAGGTGTTCTTTGTACCCTCAGGCTGACTCCCCCTCTCCCCTGCTCCCTCTCTCCCCCTCTCCCCCTCTCCCTCTCTCCCTCTGGTCCATGCTGAGGTGCATGACTGCTGTTCCCTGCCTCATGCTCAGCATCCCATAATAATACCCAGCAGACCCGGTTCTGTTTGTACACAGCAGCACCGTCCAGTCTGTGTGTGTTCTCATCCCCGGTACTCCGTTATCTCTGTGTGCTGCCTGTGTACAACACGATAAATCTCCCTCCGTCTCCTTTAACACCTGAGAGTTCTGTCGGTTTCTGCCGTCACCTAAAGAGCCGTCACGGCTCCAGGCTCCCAGACTCGCTTGGTGCGAGATCTCGTCCGAATTCCACGACACCATCTTCATTATGTTTCATTTTCTTTAGGAAATCTTTAGGAACGCCCCCGACTCATGAGCATGCGCCGCCTGTCACAAAGTCACGTGCTTTAGCCCTCACCACGCCGCGCTAACCCTGATAACCCAATCGATACGCGCCGAGAATGATGACGCTGTTGACTCTGTTTTCTTTCTCCTCTCTCATTTCTTGGTTTTATTACTCGCTTTCTTTTTCCCTCCTGACCTCATCCTGTTCTCCCTATCCATCCATCCATCCATCCATCTCTTAACCCTTAACCCTGCATGTCCTTACTGTGGCTTTTTTTGATTTCTTTAACCTTTCGAATGACATTTCGACTGTGAACTCTGAACTCCGTGCCACCCTGTCGCTGTACTGAATGTGTTACTCACTCTTATTCCCATGTGTCATGTAATCACCACCTCCCCCTTTCTCCCCACACACATCATATTCTAAACGATTCTCACCCCCCCCTTCCCTTTCCCTCTGTTCCCCATCCTCCCTGCACTTGCCTTTTTCTTCTTTTTTTTTATCCCCCTCTCTTTTTCCTCTCCACGCTTCTCCATGTCTCCGGCTCTATCCTGTAGGATTCTACGGATTGGAGGAGTCGGATCTGGATAAAGTTTTCCGCTTGCCCACGACTACCTTCATCGGGGGCACGGAGAGTGCTCTGCCTCTGCGGGAGATCATCCGCCGCCTGGAGGTGCCCCACACGCGCGCACACACACACACACACACACACACAAGGCAGACTTCACCACTCTGACACTGGAGACTCCTTCCATAAACCTTCCTGGTCAGATTTTATAAAGCCGTGGACATGCTGGAGAGCGTTAGATTATTTAGTGTCTGCATCCTGTTACTATAGAAACAAAACCAGAATCATTCCACACCTCCTGACCAATCAGATTCGAGAATTTTAGTGTTGTTTAGTTTTAGTGGTTTTTTGTTTTGTCTATCAGCTTCTCTGATGACTCATCAGGTTGTGTGTGTGTGTCCGTGTGTGTGTCCGTGTGTGTGTCCGTGTGTGTGTCCGTGTGTGTGTCCGTGTGTGTGTCCGTGTGTGTGTCTGTCTTAGTCTCTCTGTCCCTTCATATTGAATAGTGCACAGTCCCATTAGACTCTTTCTTTTTCCTGCTTCATTTTTCAAGGGAGGATTCAGACCCATTCAGGTAAATTGCAGTCTTAAAGAAATGCATGGCATGAAGTCCCTATTCCTCAGTGAAGCTTGGTTATCTGCTCCCCTACCCTGTGCACTGTAGCCATGCTCTTCCCTTTTCCCCACCTCAGAGAGAAGCCATTTTTCTAGGGCTGCAACAAATATTCAGTAAATTGGATCATTAAATTGGAAAATGGGAAAATAATTTGAGTTCTCAATAGCTGCTTTTAAACCAGTAAATTCCATAGACTCAAATGGCTGAGAACAGCCAGATAAGTGGCCTTAAAGTGGTTTGGTGCCATCAAAGTCTTTTTCCTCACAACACTTAAGTTTTTATGTTTCACTATAGTGTAGTTACACCTACCTACACCCGGAACAAAATCAGGTCAGTCTGCAAAACCTCATGAAAACATCGGAAATTTGTGACATGGTAATGTTCAGTGTAGTCTGTTTGAAGATTTCTTAGCCTTTTTTCAGTAAGGGAACTTTTAATAAATTCCACACACCCCCTCAGCACAGTTTCATAAAAATATCTATTAAAATATTTGATTCATTATACAGGGTATTTAGGACAGAGCACATTAGGTCCAAGGGGACATACCTACATACATAAAATGTATAAAAACTCAATAACAAATAAAATAATGGGATTCTGTTTGTGGCTGAATTTAGTTGAATTATTAAGTAATACCTTGTGTATGTGCCCCACTGCAAAATATTAACATTTCCAAGAACCGCGTGATAAATAAATAACTGAACAATTGTTCACATTTTGTGTTTTTCAATATACATCTGGATTGAGGAGGCAAATTTAGCGTCAGAGTTACAGAATCTCTGACGAAGCTACTACCGATAAAATGGGTCACTAATATTATTTGGCTGCTGTTAATATACCTGGGCAACCCACCCAAGCAAAGTGAGTGTGTGAGGAAACACCAGGCTCCGATTTCCATCACTGTAGAGCACACGGCAAATAAAAAGAGAAACCAGTGTGATATGATTCGTGGAGTTCCGCAAACCTTACATTGAGAACCATTGGTCTGTGCCTTCCTGCATAAGCACCTGAAGAGGAACCGGTTCTGTTATTATGGAAATAGTTTCCACATGACGAAATATTGACAATGTACAGTTTTATGTTTAACAGTTCAGTTTTTGTTATAAGTAACGTGATAACATATTACCCGTCATATATTAATTTTATAAGGAGAGTTTACTAAAATAAGCATAGCCGTTACTAAAACTAAAAGTTTTGAAGTTCATGCATAACTACATACTCACCAATAAAGAAAAAGCACAATTAATGATTTAATTGTCCAAAAAAGGCGAGAAAATGATCTTTCCAACAGTTCTATAATATGGAAACATAATAATAATATGGTGACACGAAGTCACAGCTAATATTGTTAATATTTGTCATGTATACCACATAACTGCAGTTAGTGTGCAAGGTACTCATCACAAACGGATGTAACAGATATTCTGGGTGTTGCAAAAAAGAACTTAAGAACTGTTGAGAGAAAGTAAATTGATTATCCATTCTATAATTTTTTTTGTAATTTTTCAAATTTTTCATTACTTCTTACTCAGTTATTAAGATTATTGGCTATTTCACATTGTGAGAGGCTCTGGAGTGTAAATTTTTGGTGGGCAGATATTTCCCTTTAAATAAGGATGAGGGCAGAATCATGAAAAAGAATATACAGTCTGCTGGGAACAAATCCATTACTTAAACAGTTGATTAAGAATAGTAGTATTTTTATTTTTTTTATATTTCAGCTTTCCACTCAGATTAAATGAGGTGCTCTCCTACTTTATTTCTGTCTGATTTATATTCTGCTGCTGTTTATTTTATTAAGGCAGTAAAATAAATTAAAAATTGCATATTTCTCTCCACTATTTGGGACAGTATTGGGCAAAATATTTGAAGAACAGAATTAACGGTTGCAGCCCTACCATTTTTGTGGTGGTGTTTTTTTTTCCTCACTCTTTTTATTTCCTCCAGGCTCAAGTGCTTCATAATCATTTTAGACATGTTATGACTGTTGAATAATTTTGACCCCTGAACTAAAAGTGAGTCTGACTTCAGGGAAGGAGCTCAGCAGTAGAGGGTCCATTAACACTACCTGTCATCATGAGAACAGAAACACAAAGTGCGCTGTGTCTGTACAGTGGTTGAGTTTCTAATAGCTCTGTCATATCAGTAAAATGAGTATGAAAAACATGTACAGTGAAGGTCAAGATTTATAGTGGAGCTTTTCATCACCCATGTTTTTAATATTGGCTGATTCAAACACATCAAGCATTTGTTTCGTCCACCTCTTCTCATGTTAGTGTAATTACCCCTATAAGTTTTAGTGCATGTCGGTTATACGTCAGGAATTTTTCATTTTCTATCTGCATGCCTTAATGAATAGAGCCTTTCAGCACCTGGTAAAAAGAGTTTTAAAAAGAAAACGGGCCAGTCGTCTTCCAGCACATTCTTAGAACAACTGTGGTGTCCATAACGTTTAAATGAACCACTCTTTATGTCCAGTAAATTGTTATAGTTCACCGCTTATACATTGTCCATGGCTGAGTGTGTCTGCACCTGACGACTCCACTTGTTTTCGTCTCTCCCAGTTTTTCCAGAGGACGCAGATGCAACCTCCACGGCCCACCATTCCCAGCAACAGCCCTTCAATTCGACCTGCCTCTCAGGCCCCAAACGCCACTGTATACTCACCGAGCCCGCCCATCATGATGTCCATGACACCGATGCCCTATGCTTCCCACCAGGCTACCCAGTACTTCATACACCAGGTCTCACACAGATGCATGCACCATAAACAGTCTACTTTGCACTTGGGTTTGAATTGGGTTTGAATTGGATAGAAGAGGGGAAAAGTTATAATTTATACTATTCTCTTGGGGATGGTAATAAAATTAATACTAGCAACAGTAACAGCAGTGTGGTGAACTCAGGACAGTCAGTGCAGCAAATAGCAGGACTGGGTCCTGTTTGATTCTGTGTTACTCAGTATGGCCTTTTAGCAAAGCATACTTTTCTCAATTTGCCTCAGATAAGTATATACAGATAAGATATATCTCTTAAGTATGGTAATGCCAAATACCTTTATTTTAATAATATACAATGATATAAAATTTTGCATCATAAAGTGAAACATCACTGTAATTCTTGGTAGATAATACATAAATAATTTGTACGAAGAGATGTACTGCATACTACATACCAGTATGTATTAGGACAATATTGGGGTATACAGGGACAAGGTGGAGTCCCTGTTTGAGTGTCTGGGTTTGGGGGTCAGGGGTCATGTATATACCGTGGTGCTTTGCATCAGTTACACTATATGTCCTTTTAATTAAAAACTGCAGCAACCACGTCAACCTTGAAATAGTTATTATATAGATGCAAGTTGTTTTTGTACTGCAGTTATAAATGCTTTGCTTTGTCTATTACAGTATCGCCACACTGCTCCTCCATATGTGGGGCCTCCTCAGCAGTACTCGGTTCAACCCACAGGACCCAGTACCTTCTACCCCGGACCTACTCCTGGAGAGTTTCCTCCAGCATATGGTAAATTCGTCCTGCTTTTTCAACCAAAATACAAAAAGCATCTTTCTTTAGCCTGACTGTAAATATGTTGGTCTCTAACTGAAACTAATACCGCTTTCTTTAACATTAGCTGCGGGGACTCCGTACTATGCTGGTCAGACCATGTACACCCCGTCTCCATCCATAATAGTGCCTACACCGCAGCAACCTCCACCTGCCAAGAGGGAGAAGAAAACAGTGCGTGTGCTTACTCATTGCTTTACTTCTGATTAACTTACTGAGTAATCAGCTTATTTATGTTTGATTCTGTGATTTTGTTTCCCATTAAGATCCGTATCCGTGACCCTAACCAGGGCGGCAAGGACGTCACAGAGGAGATCTTGTCAGGAGTGGGTGGAAGTCGGAACCCCACTCCGCCGGTGGGACGGCCCTCCTCCACCCCTACTCCACCACAGGTAACATTTACACACACACACACACACACACACACTTGCAGAGATAAAGCAGCTTCTTCAGGCTAATAGCTCCCTCATAAAGCACTGAATGCAGCAGCTCTTTTCTAATAGTATTTATTTGGATTTATTACTGAACATACTGATGGCTAATACAGTTGGATATATCTTTTTCTTTTTTTTTTTTTGCCCTATTTGAAGCCTCATGGTTATGGCCTGATTTTACCTTCCATATGCTTACCAGTCAGTGACTAAAACATCTGTTACTTAGGTACAGATAACTGTTCTCCTGTGAAACAATGAATTGGTTTTCTAGTAAATATGGCCATTATACCACTCAAAAAATATCTTTTGGTATTTGTTTGATATTTCACTTGCCTTACCTATTCTTTCATCTGCCTTCACCTTACTTCTGCCTCACAGCTGTTTGTCTCATTCTGATTTCCCATGCTGTTCTCTATACAGAGATAGCCCAAGAAAATGCTGTGTAAGAATGACTGAGCACAAGCTTAGAATCACAGCTATTCAGAGGGAAATCTCACTCTGTAAAGGGAACACTCACTATTACGTTGTTACTCTTACTTTTGTGTCTTCTCTCCCTAAATGTTAACAGTGTTCGTCTCTCCTCTCTTTCCCCATTTCTCTTGTCTGTTTGTCTAAACCCCAAAACCCTTGTGTGTGATGTCTTTGTCTTGTCCCCTATGCCTTGTGCTTGTCTCTTCCTTTTACCCCTGTGTGGCTGTGTCCCTTCATTTTTCTCTATTTATGCTGTGTTTGCCTTCTCCCTGCTGTTTGCCCGTGTTACCATTTTCCTTCTTCCGCTATGTCTGTTTCACATATGTGCAATCTCGTTTCCCTTCTTTCTCCCTTCTTTCTATTTCTCTTTTGCTAGTTTTTATGTCCACACCCTCATTATCCTCACATTTTCTACCTCAAATCCCAGCAGCTCAACCAGCTAGTGGAACATGGGCATGTTCTCTATAATGTGGACAGTGCCCAGGTCCTCCCTGCTCCTGTCGACTTGAAACAAGGTCAGTCCCTTCCTTGCTGTTCCCTTTACGCCTCAAATGCATGACCGTTCTTGCAAATGGCCAGACACCATTGCATTTCACTTCCTAATTTTCTTCTTTTTTCACTGACCTAATGATAGTTTCTATACACATCTACACACATTGTGCCAAATATATATATATATAATACTGTGCAAACGTTTTAGGCAGGTGTGGAAACTAAGATTTTTTATTTTTATCAGTTTGCAAAGTGAGTGAACAAAAGAAAAATCTAAATCCAGTCAGTATTTGGTGTTGCTACCCTTTGCCTTCAAACCAGCATCAATTCTTATAAGTACACTTGCTCAAAATCAGGAATTTTGCAGGATTATAGTCAGGTTTATGATCAACCAAATATACCAGACAGATGTAGGTTGAAACACAGTCATTAACTGACTGTAGGAGCTTAACCCTGGGTGAGGAACAGCCAAACTCTGCTACCAAGGTGAGGCTGTAGAAGACAGTTTCATGTCACAGGGCTACACCATG
>JAOVYV010000017.1:8799367-8810570 GCA_025674545.1 Hassar affinis | reverse complement strand
ACCAACTTTTTTATTTATTGCCCTTCTTTGTTTCAGATTTGTACAACCTACATATCTCATTTATAGACAAATATATATATTTTCCTATAATAGGCATACTGGTTTATAATCTAAAACTTTGCTTTACTGACATAATAAATAGTAATGTAATATAGTGATAAAATGAGTTACATTTAGAAAAAAGTTTGCTGTTTTGTGATTTAATGTACAAATATTATTATATTATGTTAATATTATGTTATTATCTTATTCGTATTGTTCTTATTCTTCATATTATTATTGTAATGCAAGACACTGAAAACTGATACTGGAGTTTATGTGAAATACATAGAAACACCAGTTATGCACATGATTGCTAGTGCATATGTAAAGTGATAGACATCTATGGAAGCTTCTAGAACTGTGAGGCATGAGAATAGTTGGAGCTCTTCAGATGGGGCATAGCATATCGGAGGTAGAAGAAAAGTTTGGATTTTCCAGTATTAGCATAAACGGGACTAAAAGAATTCCAGTAAAGGCTAAAACTGTTGGCGATGACAGCAGTGTGGCTTCAGAGTATAAGCTCTTGTTTATATCCCTCTACAAATCCAAACTATAGTTTGTTTAGTTTAATAATCTTATATGACAGTAATTAATTTGTAAACACAGAACAAGAAAACAACCAACTAACGTTAACTTACAAGCAACTAACGTTAACATCTCTTATGGTTAGTTTACAAGATCTTTCTCCCAATGTTCAGAGAACATTTGCTCCAGGTTATTCTGCATCACAATGTTCCCCAAACTAAAAAGAACTAAAAACTCACTGGTTACAGGAATGTTCCTTTAACATTTAGAGAACCTAACTGGAATGTTATCATAAAGTTTTCCAAATTTCCAAAGGTTTCTTGTATTACAATGACTAAGGGAGTCAAATGGGAATGTTCTCCAAGTGTTAGGTGAATGTTCCATAAACTACAACATGCAACCAAACCTAATGTTATATTTCCATTAAAAATAAATAAATAAATAAACTTTCCTGGCAAACCATAGGACAACCAAACAAACCTGCAAGGAACAGTACTGTAATGCAAAAATAATGTTCCTGGAACATTCCAGGTGTCAACATTTTATAAATGGCAATGTATTTGAGTACATCTGTAATCTGATATAAGTGCTAGATGTTTAAATAACTAAGTAGACCAGCTACAATTTGTTTCACTTTATAGCTAGTATACAGTAAACCAAACAAAATGTATATTTAATAACATATTCATTGAATCTTAATATTCGGGTATCAGCTTGGTCTTGGTCTTGGTTATCCATGATGAGAACCAGAATTTATATGGTGCATATCTGGGCTAAAATCACATACTGTGATTTTGTTACTGACCCTGATCGTAGCAAGCATGAGAATCTCAATTTGTAATCTCAGAATTTCAAAATTACAAAGACTCATGCACTTCCCAGGTAGCTAAAATGGAATTTGTGAGCTCACTGTGTCTTTAAGGAAAACTCAAGAGGTTTGTACTGCTTTAGATTGTTTGGGGGAGAGAGAGTTAAAGCAATGGCAGATTTCAAGGCTGTATATGTCCATCTTAGAGAGACCAAAGGACCTTGGTGGTGGTACATTATGTGTGTGTGTGTGTGTATATATGTGTATGTGTTTGTGTGTGTGTGTGTATGTGTGTGCCTTGTTTTTACATCTTTGTGGGGACCAAATGCCCCCACAAGAGTAGTAATATTAGATATGTTCGAGCTTGTGGGGACATTTTGCTGGTCCCCATAAGGAAAGCGTTTTTATCGTAGATTTTAACAAAAATAAAAAATGTCAAAGAGTCAAAAAGTTGCCTTTTCATTACTGGGTAAAGTTTAGGGTTATGATTAGGCATAGCATTAATTAGCTGTTAAGTAATTATGTCAATGGAAGGTCCTCACAAGTATAGCAAGGTAAAGCCTGTGTGTGTGTGTGTGTGTGTGTGTGTGTGTGTGTGTGTGAGAGAGAGAGAGAGAGAGAGAGAGAAAGAGTGTTTGACCACCCTTCCCCCATAAGAAGCAGCTATTACAAATCCCTGAATATTACTTCTTTTCATGTGTTCTTCACTGAGCTATAGAGGTCACGGCATACCCGGTATCAAAACTGTGCCAGCTGAACCAATGATTTAGGTTAGCATTTAAATGACCTGTGTGACCCCAGGGGTTCATTCTAACAAAGCAAAAGAACACCTGAAAAGAAAATGTATTCAGACACACTTACATTACACAACCTCTTTCATGTGACACTATCTGTGATTCACAGACTGTTGACAACCATCAAGGAAAATAGCCTTAGTTTCTCCTCAGGATGTTTGTCCAGAGGAAGGTGTGTGTGTAAATAATCAGCAGGTTTAACTGGACAGAAACAAGATTACAGGGCTATTAAAAGACCACTGCTCTGGAGGATACCACTGCTGTAGGCTTCCTCTAACACACTGTATGTTGCCTTCATATTTGTCTGTGGTCCAGTCCACATAACAGAATGGCATTCAGAACGATTGCATGTAATGTAAACAAAACACCTCCTCTCTTTTCTGGTGTCTATGGAATAGTTTTTGTTTGGGCCAAAATAAACAATTATAATGTCTATGACAATTTTTGTATAGCTTGTCTAACATAAATGTTAACATGATTTAACCATAATTTAATGAATTGTGTAATTATAATGCATTATATAGTGCTTGATTATGTAAACTGTATTAACATTGAAAAATAAAACTGAATTGAATTAAAATAAAATTCATTTACATTCATAGTGAATGTTTTAATGCATTATAACTACAGAGTACTTTACTTTATCAGAACCTGTGTTATTATGCAATGCAACAATACCGATTACAATGCTCTTTAGAAAATATATTAGACTCCCGTATGAAACCTGGCATAAGGAAGACCTTTAGTGTAAAATATTATGAATGTAACTAATTATGACAACTTATAAGCAATACTGGATGTATGATATACATATATAACATGTTACCAACATAATCTGGTACATGAGAATGACTGTGTGGAATAACCACGGCATGAAGATGATCACCAAGCATTTGAGGAATATTTGGATAATAAATAAGTTGCTAGTAAGAAATCTTTTCTGTAAACTCTGAAGATATTGCCTGGGCCAATGGTACATCAGATGCTAGTAAGTAGTAAATATATACTTGGATATATAAGCATATACTTGGATTGGAGGATTGATGATGTGGAGAACCTTAACGAGAGATTTCTAATCTTGATATCCCAAGAAGCTAAATTTAACCAGAGTGATATGTGGTGCAACCAAGTTGTTAGTGCTGTCAGTCACATCTGTGTTGGACACAATTTACTTGCCTTGAGTGTGCTAAGCTCTCATCACCAAAACATTGCATCAGGAGCAGCACTGTATGTGTTATGTAAAGGCTTAATGCTGTGGGCGCAGGCCAATGGGAGAATAATTAGTGTTCGTCTCAGCTGCTGCGTACGTGCATGTTTGAGTTTAGCTGTTCCCAGATCCCAATAATAAGATTACACTTAGAGGGCCACAGGTTTGCTCCAGTAACAGAGAAAGCCTTGTGTTATCCTTCCATTTGACCTTAAACTGCTTTGACAATTCATGTTCTTTTGTTAAATATTTTTGGCTTATTTACCTGTTGATTTCTGAATTGTGCTAAACAAATCTATGCTATAAATGAATTATAATGCACTTTATCATAGTTTTTTATTAATGAGTAATAGCCAACAAAGGAGCCTAACCTGATCATTATTGCAAATGGAAAGCTGATTTGCCTAGGAATGTTACAAGTAGTTTAAATGAAAGGTATTTTACATACAAATAGTGAGCTGCCCTCCTAAATCCTCACATTTATGTCACATGTTCTAGCATGGACATAGACACGGTGGCTCGCTGGGTAGCACCGTCGCCTCACAGCAAGAAGGTCCCGGGTTCGATCCCGGGTACTCTGGCTTCCTCCCACAGTCCAAAGACATTTATGTTAGGTTGATTGGTGTCTCTAAAAAGTGGCCCGAGTGTGTGTGTGTGTGCGTGTGTGTGCCCTACGATGGATTGGTGCCCTGTCTAGGGTTGTTCCTGCCTTGCGCCCTATGCTGCCGGTTAGACACCGGCTCTCCCGTGACCCTGAAAAGGTTAAGACAATGAATGAATGAATGTTAGACATTAGCCATTAATATAAGCATTGTGAACATCTCATAACGAAGTTGAAGATGGTAGTATACACTGCAGTGCCATAAAAACCAGTTAATTCTTGGTAGGTCAATCATGGGATCTTAGAACATTGCACAGTCCTCATGCTGATGTTTGTTGAGGCCCGAGCATTGAGATGTTACTTCAGGCAGTGTTGCACACCTATCACATGAAATGATTCTTGCCAACCGACGCTGGTCATAATGGTGGAAACAGCTCCAGAACATCCCATAGATGTCTATTACTTTATATTTGTACTGTCAGAGGCAACCAATTATGTGCATAGGTGCCGTTGCTATGTATTTTGCATAGGCTCCAGTGCCAGTGATACTTCAGTGTAGCATTCCATGTGAGCAGTATGGCCTGCTCTGAGGTTGAGTGAGAACTAGTCATCACTACTGCTGGTTGGGTAATATTGGAATGTAAGGTTTTTTTGAAGAGTAGATATGAAATGTGAGAGCTACAAAAAAACCTTCAAATCTTTTTCTAACGAAAGTATTATTGTACATTAGAACACACAAACAGCACAACACAAGCAAAGCAACACAATTGTGGGGACACATGGATCACACAAGGCCATATTTCTTGAATAACTACATTTTATATCGAAGGAAATGCAGTTCTTCATTAAGGGAGTGGAATAATTTTAAATGGAGCTGTTCTTGTCTGAATTTAAATGTGTCTGGAAGTAATTATAAGGACCCAGAAAATGTTTTTGTTCAATGTTTTTACAACACAGTTGCTAATACATGGATTGTTTTCAATGGAAATTACTACAGGAAGACACTACAGTCAGTCCTTAAGCACAAGCATGACAATGTTGAAAGAAAGTTCTAGCTCCCATTGTGTTGGGGATAAATAAAGCTTTCTGAATCTGAATTAAACCCTGTGAAATGGTTGAATGGTTTAAATACTTCATAGGTTCATGTGATTTGTATTAAAAGACTCTTCTCTTCCATTGTCTTTGTACAGCAAGTGACGCTGCAGCTAATGTTGGCCGTTGGGACAGCAGTAATTGGGTCCTTACAGTTCGGCTATAACACAGGAGTCATTAACGCACCTCAGGCGGTAAGCACAGCCCATTTTCTTCAAACTTTTTACGCTGAAAGAGGGTAAGAATTATTTTTATATCTCCTAAGTATTAGCACAAGACAATTTTTGCCCTAACCTCAGGGGATGGTGAATCTGAATCCTGACAATGGTGCAGGGAATTAAGGGAGGAAATTTGTCTGTGATCTCAGACAGAGCAATATTAGACAATTGTAGACATCTATGGGCTCATGTATGCAGAAGAGGGACTTTCCTCTGAGTGAGTTCCTGTGACTCAGCATGAGCAGCAGTTCAAAAATATGAGGTTGGCTGACTTCACATGTTGCAGAGGAAACATATTATATATATTTGACTTTTTTTATTATTCCATTTTCATACAAAGATTACAGATAAGCATTGCAAATATGCATATATAAATATCATTTCAGTATGTCTCAGCACTGAAATATAATACAGCTTGTATACACTCAATGCTGGTATGTCGACAAGCATTCTTTTCATTTAGGATCACTATTTCCAATTTATCAGTATGGAAGCTTAAGATAAATCACAGAATGTCCTTCTTTGGCCTGTCAAAGTCAAACTCCAGTCAAAGGCCATAGAAAGGGGGATGATGTGTAGTTGATTTTCGCTCAGTGTTGCTCAAATAATTAAAGGAATGCTATGAAATCTCAAAATGCAACAGTAACTTATTTTAATACAAGCAAAAACTGTAAGTATGAGGAGTATAATGGCCCTGACTGTGTTCAGCAGCACCATAAACCAAGTTTTCCCTTTCTAATCTCTCTCAGAATAGTTGAGTATAATAATCAGGTCTGGACTTGGTTGGTCTTACTATCATGTATCTCTTTGAATTGCCTTTTAACACTAAATGTTCTCCATGTTTTGTCAATGTGGATTCTCACTCCCTCTGCTGACTTACAGATAAGGCTGAGATTCAAATCAGCCCAATAGCTGCACAAAAACGTTATTAACCCCCTGGTTAATAATCTAATTCCCAACCGTAGAATCTGACATCTAAACCATATTTCAAAGCTCATAATTATGACCTGATTTCTACTTATGTATTTATTACATACATGAATTCAATTAGCCTAGTTCAAGTTTCACTGACAAATAAAGGACTTGGCAACACTAATCCCTGCTATAATCATAATGTAGTGATTTAGTGGCATTAGAAAAGAGGAGCTAGGTTTAGAGATAAAATTAACTCTGCTATTTTGTAACCTCACTAGATATATACTCACCGGCCACTTTAACAGGAATATTCATGGATTAACCAATCATCCATTCATGTGATAGCAGCACAATACAAATACTGGTCAAGAGCTCAGGAGCTTCAGTTCAGTGAAACTGGACATTTGAAGATTGAATAGTCTTTTTCTAATCTTCAGCTGTCCAGTTTTGTGAGCCTGTGCCCACTGTAGTCCCAGATTCCTGTTTTTGGCTAGACGTACCCAGATGTGCTCTTCTGCTGTTGTACATTCAGGATTGCCATTTAGTACAGTCTGAGGTGCTTTTCTGAGTTACCATAGCCAGTGGTAAGTCAATTTCCCCTGTACTGATATACAGAATGATGTGAACATGAACTGAACCTCTTGACCTGTGTCTGCACAGTTTAATGCATTGCACTGCTGCCATGTGATTGGCTGATTGGATAATTACATGAATGAGCAGGTGTACATTCATTCCTAATAAATTGTCCAGTGTGGTCTCATTTCTTTCAGGTATGATTATTTTCAGTATAACCCTTGATTTGATATGTTTTTCACTGATTGTTCTCCATTGCAGACCATCGAGGAGTTTCTCAATGAGACGTGGCGTGATCGGTATTTAGAACACATCCCCCCAAGTTCCCTCACTACTCTCTGGGCCATTTCTGTGTCCATTTTTTCTGTAGGAGGTATCCTTGGCTCTTTCTCTGTAGGACTGTTTGTCAATCGTCTGGGCAGGTAGGGTATCAGAACCATATTTGAGGCCTGCTGAAATCTGGTACTGCCTCAGTATTTATCCTATGTCTCTCCTATGTCTTTCTTTAGGAGGAACTCAATGCTTGTAGCTAATATCCTGGCATTTGTAGCAGCTGCTTTAATGGGCTTCTCTAAGATGGCTGCATCTTGGGAGATGCTGATCATTGGTCGGCTTGTTGTGGGTCTTTACTCTGGTCTGTCCACAGGCTTTGTGCCCATGTATGTAGGCGAAATTGCTCCAACATCTTTACGTGGGGCACTGGGCACTCTGCATCAATTGGGTATTGTCGTAGGCATCCTGATCGCACAGGTAATATGAAGGATATCATTAAACTACTTATTGTCACTGTGTAGTCACAAAGATGTTAATGCTTAGTAATGTACACCTATTGCACATTGTCAGGTGTTTGTAGTTATTTTATATCCAGTTGCTTTTATTGCGTCTATCATTTCCTGCAGATCTTCGGCATTGAGTCCATCATGGGAAACGCAACAATGTGGCCGTTCTTGCTGGGCTTCACCTTCGTCCCGGCCGTGATCCAGTGTGCCCTGCTGCCTTTCTGTCCTGAGAGCCCTCGCTTCCTGCTCATCAACCAAAATGAAGAGAACAAAGCCAAGACTGGTGCTACACACCATCATTCAAACACAACAAGCATGCATGTAAAATAAAGTATATTTTTCTGATTACAAATGAAAATGTTCTGGTAGTTCTGAAGAAGCTTCGTGGCACTGAGGATATTGGAGAGGACATCCAGGAGATGAAAGAGGAGAGCAGGCAGATGATGAGGGAGAAGAAAGTGACAATTTTGGAGTTGTTCCGGTCTCAACTTTACCGTCAGCCGCTCCTCGTTGCTGTCATGTTGCAGTTATCGCAGCAGTTCTCCGGTATCAACGCTGTGAGTTTACACTATGTAGAATCTAAAGCAAAATCGGAATTTTCTATCTTTTCTATCCTAATTTTCTAAAAAAAATGCTGAAAGAAAGCAACTGATTTTCCCCCACCCTTTTACCCACCTGAGATGAACATAACCCTGTTGATGTTCCTATGCTATAGGTTTTTTACTACTCTACTAGCATATTCAAGAAAGCAGGAGTGTCCCAGCCAGTCTATGCAACCATTGGCGCTGGAGTTGTGAACACTGTATTCACTGTAGTGTCTGTAAGTTTCATTTGCATTTCCTTTATACTGTACACTGCAGGTCTAATTGATCAATTGAATGCCATACTATAATTAACTGCTGCACAAAAGTATATATGCACCCTTTACTTCTGTGTCTTACTGGTGAAATGTCTCACACTTCTGCAGCTGTTTGTGGTGGAGCGAGCCGGGCGAAGATCTCTGCACCTCATTGGGCTGATGGGAATGGCTGTGTCTGCTGTTTGCATGACCATTGCCATGGCACTGACTGTGAGTGCATACTTGACTTTTTTATTACTGGTATATTCATTTTCCAGTCCCATTTTTTTTTGATGAAAAAATTTTTTTTTCAAAAGGTAGACGGTGTTAAGGTTAATATTTTCATAGCAAAATCTATACAGAATTTTAAAGTCTATTTTAAAATAAAATTTATTCATTTATGATCTATATCAGTAAAGTGTACTTTGTATAGTAGTTAAGTAGTATAGTATACTAAGTAAAGATTAATTTCCTATAACAGCAGTTCAGGCTCTTGTCCCAGCTACATGTCACATACATGAACCCTTTTATAATATGTACTCCATCTATATATTGGAAAAATTATTATTGTTTGTTGTGCTGTTATTGGAAAATCTTTAGCATGGTAAGAGTAACTCTATTTGTGTATCCCAACATTCATTATTTTCCTATACATTTTGTTTTATATAATGATGTATTCTGTTATATTAGGTTATGTTTACAAGTAAAAGGTAACAGATTAACCTGATATTAAAGTTGACACACAGTTGTTTCTGTAAGGAATGCCTTTCACATATTGATTGACTTTCCATGGCGTGCCCATTCCATCCATTCCATTCTAGGAAAAAGTCCCAGCCCTTTCATATGTCAGCATCGTCGCCATCTTTGTTTTCGTGGCCTTCTTCGAGATTGGACCTGGTCCTATTCCATGGTTTATTGTGGCTGAACTCTTTAGTCAAGGCCCCCGACCTGCTGCCATTGCTGTAGCCGGTTTCTCCAACTGGACGGCCAATTTCATAGTAGGAATGTGCTTCCAGTATGTGGAGGTATGGAGAAGTGAAAAGAATTACTCATGTGTGAAGTTCCTTTATGCGTGTACTGTATATTAGCAGCTTCAGAACTAACCGGTTCTTTTGTTCTGTTGTTTAGCAACTGACAGGCCCGTACGTCTTCATCATCTTCACCGTGTTGTTGCTCATCTTCTTCATCTTCACCTACTTCAAGGTGCCTGAGACTAAGGGCCGGACGTTTGATGAAATCGCAGCAGGGTTCCGGCAGAATGCAGGCTCCGGAGCGGAGAAGTACGGCCCAAATGAACACAACATCCTGGGCGCAGACTCACAACTCTGAGCCCTGAATTTCCTTCCATGAAGCCTCAGTGGCTCCTCCGTAAACCTCTGATAACATACTGTAGAGTGTGCTGCAACACCCACTTTCAGATAGATGTGTTTATCTATCGGCAAGATAGGACACCTATGGCTCATTTCTGTTTGAGAGTAACTACTCTGTGGGTATTTTATTTTTTCACAATTGCACAAAATAACTGAGCGATCACTTGCATTGCCTGCTAAAAAAGATTACACTATATATACACTACTGCATCAAACGATACTTTATTTACACAATCCCACCTAACTGACATCTGAATGTCTACTGAATTTGTTCATTTGATGGGCAGGAATGTACAATGATACAAGTCTCATTTGACAAACTATACATCATAAATCTATTTTATTTATTAATATAATATATACTATTAAAGAGTCAGTTATAGCAATTTCACCATCATAGCAGTCTGCAAAAAAAACAGCAAAAATATCTTATTTCTTTAAATAATAAATATCAAATTAAAACATCTTGAATATCCTTGATGTGATATCAGTGATATTCATTCGCTCATCTATTCATCTGCATCTAAGTGCTTTATCATGGTCAGGGTCTTGCTTGCTCCCAGGGTCCATTTTGAGAATATATCCTGGATATATTCATGCACACACCACATACCTTCACACACTCATTCAAAATGAGGGGTTATTTAGCATAACCAGTAGACCCACCAACATGTTTTGGGAACATTCTTCCTTGTACATATATATGAGGTCTATCCAGAAAGTATTGAGAATGAAGAGCTGATGAATGGGGATGGTGGTTCAAGGTCAGTTAGAGTGGGCTTTCATTTGCATTGTAGCCTTCACATTGCCCAGATGTTTGTTTTTGTGAAACCATACTGAAGTGCCTCGTGAGTATGGAGCAATGGTACACAATCAAATTCTGTAAAAGTGTATCAGAAACTCAGTAATGTTAAAGAAAGGTTATAGACAAGCTATCTTATCATCATCCAATTATTTAACAAGATCACAGGAGATGAATCATGGGTGTTCGAATGCAATCTGGAGACAAAAAGAAAAAAAAGTGCTGGATGGCACATGACAACATCACTTTACCAAAGAAAACTCGCATGAAGAAACCAAAAATCAAGTCACTGTTGATTCTCAAGGGATCATCCATAAAGAATATGTACCAGATGGCTAAACGGAACATGCAGCATTTTACTTAAGAGATTTGGAATGTTTGAGGAAGAGGGTTTTGCTGTATGCCACCAGATTGCCGCTTCATGGATCCTCAATCATGAAAATGCACCGAGTCACCCTTCACTGGCTGTGAGAGAATTTTTGGCCAGAAATGAAAACATTCCAGGGCTTCCACATCCAGCCCTGTAGCCCTGACTTGGCTCTTCTTGTTTCCCAAGACAAAAACACATCTCAGTGCATAAGCCTTTTGGAGAGAATGAATTTCATTCTCATTACTTTCCAGACAGACCTACAGTATATA
>JAOVYV010000017.1:8733108-8743885 GCA_025674545.1 Hassar affinis | reverse complement strand
AACCCACACAGACACGGGGAGGACATGCAGACTCCACACAGAAAGGACCCAGACTGCCCCACCTGGGGATCGAACCCGGGACCCGGGACATCTTTCTTTATGAAATAAAGCCACTATGCTTCACTACCATCTATGCTGGACCGCTTCTTCCTCTCCACTACGACTAGTTCTTGTTGCAAGTTTCCAGCAGCACAGATGCAGAGTTTGATATTTATCAATGACATTGCTATTGATAAAAGGAATTGATAGCTTCAGAGGCATACAATTTTGATGGATCAAAACATTTCATTATTATCATCCCTCATCTCATCCCAACTTTATGTACTTTCTTATGTACTGTAGTTCCTAAGCAGTTCTCTGCCTCTGAGGCCTCCATTAGAGCAACTTTGCCTGATCTGACAAGGCGACAGATCAGACATTCTGTCCTGAAAAAGATGGCACTCACACATTTTGCCTGAGTGTGTCATTAAGAGCCTGCTGTAAGCAGTAGAAGTGGTCATTATGATCATTTGTTGGCTAGAGATTTGAAGTGATTCTGACTAGCTGATTTTGATTAGATACTTTCCTGAGTGATGGTCCTTGCATTAGCACTTAAAGCTCGGATAGGTTTTACTCATTCCCCCTTAAAACAAAGATAATTACAAAATGTACTTTATTTCCTTTACTGAGTTTTTCAAGCTGTGTTTAGATGACCACAATGGAGGTATCTATATCTATCCTTAAGCATCTTTACCCAGTCTCTTGTCTGGGGAATACTTCTTATATAATCTAAGAAGTATATATAGAAGTTATATAACCCCCAAATCTGATGTGAAAATCTAATGTAAAATCTAAAGTGATTCCTCACTGACCAAATTTATTTTAAATGTGTCATTTTTACACACATTATAATGAGGTCAAGATTCACCAAAAGAGGAGCTATGACTCAGATAGCTTTTGTATGTGTCATTGTAAAAGACAGGGAAGCGGCAGGAACCCACAACAGCAGAATCTCTGTGTATGTTGCGTAAAAGTCCCACATGCAAATTCAAGTGCAGACGGAGTCTCCTCCCTGTTTTTTTTTTACCCTTTTCAGCAACACTCACACAGAGTTGCCTAATGATAAGGAACATTTGCTGAACTATTTACTGTATGTACATTTAAGTATATAGGACTACATTATGTTTACTTAATATATACATTAGACAAATGCCTACAGTCAAGTTTTTTTCTTGAGGTATCCAAATGAATGGCTGGCTGGTTAGCTAGTTTTGGACTAATTGACAAGGATAAACAGTGGTAGCAATTGTAATATAATACAATATGAAAAGCTGTTCGCTAATTCAGTGCATTATTATAGGATCTATGCAGTCTAGAATCTGACAATATTAGAAGCATGACAATGGGACACTCTATACTTAGCAATTTGAATATATATGTGCTAGGTGGTTATAATGTCAGCCCTATGCTCGAGACAATACAGTAATTTGATTTCAAAACCAGATTACTCGAGAAAGCTTTGTCACACAGAGAAACAGCTATAGAATACTACTTTCCAGTGTTTATTTTATATGTGATAGTTTATGAAACAGGATTTCATGACTTATTCAACCAAGAAATAGGAGTGTGAATTTGGATGCAAAATGCATCCATGGGGTTATAAGGGTTAAGATATTGGTAACTCAGGTTCAAGTTCACATTCTTTGGTTTTTGTCAAGTGGTCAGAAGGTTAGGAGTTCAAATCCCAGTACATACAGAGAGCCAGTGATGCAAGAAGGCTTTTGTGAAAGAGAGACTCTTAAGCCTTAAGTGCTTGTCTTATTGTTTCAGATCAAGCCAGTTGTCACTTTCGATAAATTCATCTCCTGGATGAGGAAATTTCAACATGAAAGCAGAACAGCTTCAATTATCTCATCTAGAAATAGTCTCATCATATTGAGCCAGGATGTGATAAGCACTGCCACCTGTACTGACTATAAGAAAATGAAGGCCAATGCATGCTTTCAAGGGACACAGCTTTGCCATCAATCACAAGCTTATGCAACAAGGCAGCTGGACACACTTGGAGGAGACTAGCCTGTTCTGTACACATGAGCTCACAGATACCCATGATTGGCTAGTGTACTTCTAACTGATAGAGGAGAGAGGAATCCCCTTGTAACCAATTACCACTCTTCATGAAAGGCCATGGAACTGCCGGGATTCTGACTTGTGATCCCACGGCAAGAGAAAATTTATTTTCTGTTTATCCCTTTCAGCGTTTAAAATATGAATGTAGAACATCCAGCAAACAGTATTAAAATCGGGGACTACAATGATTACAAAATGCCTCTTACTCTGTTTTAGGATTGCTCATTAATCCTGTGTTATTTGTATGAATGAGGCATATCCAGCTCGACCTCGCTCCCATGCACTGCATATTGATTGCTGTGGCTTGTTTTGCCTTAAAAAGGTCAGGAAGGGGTACATGGCCTTCTTTCCACTCTCAGAGCTCAGTGTTGGGCAGGGCACAATTTGCAAGCCAAAAAGTCTCTTTGTGTAGCTTATTGACCTAAGCTTCCATTTGTTTCTACGCAGGTCAGCTGCGTTTCAACTCGACAAGGTAAAGGATCAAGCTGCTCTAGCCTACACTGCATAATAAAGATGTATATATTCACAGTCGTTGTTGACTTGAACAAAATAGTTAATGTACTGTATTTATGAGGTAATCTAGTAAACAGTACTGTTGCCATGGTTTCCTGTTCATCCCAAGAGGATGGTTAAAACCTTAGAGGAGAAAATGTGTGGATGTAGTAGATATAAACAGATCTGGGCATGTGTGTGTCTGAAAGACGGACAGAGATGCATGTATTTGTAAGAGATCTTTAGGAGCAAGTTTAATTTTCATTACTGATTCCAGTTACCTAAGCAACAGTCTCTGATAGGAGATGTGTTTAATTATGGCAGAGCATAATTAAATGCAAAGTACGGCTGTATCAAACAGCTTGAATGGGCTGCGCTCTGTCTCAGCATTCTAGAGGACAGAGAGAGAGAGAGAGAGAGAGAGAGAGAGAGAGAGGAAAAAGAGGAGGAGCTAGCAGTGGAGTGGAGGGAAGGAGAGAGGGGAGGGGGCGTAGTAAAGGGAGGATGAGTGCGGAGCTGCTAGCAGGTGTGTGGCAGAGCAGCACCAGAGATCGTACTGCCTTGGCTGGGGAAACACACCATCACTGTCACTGCTGCCACACGGTGAGTAACTTCTTCACTCCATCTGCTTTAATGTTTGAGCTTCAACAGCTGACGCACTGTGGTGATGCTCAGCTTGGGGGTGTTATATTGTTTGCATGAGATAGTAATTTTCAGTTTTGGGCTAAGCAAACAAGCAATGCACAGGCTCAGAGCACATTGTTACAATGCTAGATGGTCGGGTTCATTGTGTGTTGCTGACAGCTGTTTCAGGCTTTTACACAGCACAGGCTGAGGTCATATGCATGAGTCTGGTGCTTGATGTGTAACAAGATAGCCCTTACACTCCTAACCCTGTTGTGCTCAGTGACCTTGTGCAGTTCAATTCAATTCAGTGTTTTTTTTTTTTTAATAGTCCCCACTGACATTACTTGCACACACACATACACACACACATCCCTACACAGAAGGAGGCCAGCAGATTTTCCATAGCAGCAGTATTACTCGTATCCATCGGGACAGACAGATCGGTGAGCAATAACATGGTTCTTTTCACGCCTCATTAGCTGTAATTAAATGCTTGGATAATGACACACTATATCAGTTTCTGTCAGACTCAGTCTTAGAGAAATGTTTAAGTGATATTTTAGGACTTTCAGCCACCATGAGGTGCAGCTGTAAACCTTCTACCCCTAACCTGCATCACATTTACTTCCAGAAAAATTTGGTTTGGAAAAAAAAACCAAAAAGGGTGCATCGCATTCGAAATGTGACTCACTATGTCCGTCTCATTCTTATTCTGCTGTGGAGAGCTTTTAATATCTCATTTGCTCTCAGTTGAAGTCTCTTCCGGAAAGCTGAGTTTGTCTGCTCAGAAGCAAATGAGAGAAAGAGCAAGACTGAGCCAGAGCGACTATTAATTTGGATCTGCAGTCGAAAAGAACAGAGAGTATCGTAGCGTCTCTTGCACTCTCTAAGCAAGGTAAAGAGTTGAGTTATATGCTGTCAGAACCCATTTAGCTGAAAAATGATAAATAAAGAAAAGAATCATTTGTTTTTTTGAATGACTGGCTGCTGGCAGTCTAAAAGTGTTGCTCAGGCATATGTCAGTTTTATTGCACATATACAGGAAGTTCTGTTTTACACAATATTTGGACTGATCTGATTTGAGGGAGTTTTTCCTCGCCACCATCGCCACTGGCTTGCTCATTAGGGATAACTGTTAGGGACAAAACCTATAAGCCATGTCCTAATTTCTTGTCTTTGTAAATCTGATTTGAGACAATGTCCATTGTTAAAAGCACTTTAGGAATAAAGTTGAATTGAATTGAATTGATTCTATCCCTGTAATACTTACTACTTACAGAACTCACATTGTAGATCTAGAGTATATTTCTTTCATTTGTATGCATGCCAGAAGAGGAAACCTCTTAGATTTCAAGTCATATCACACAGTTCCAATGTTTATACACTTTTTTTTTGTGAATTTTATTAAAACTTTTAATCTGAATGTCTGTTGCACTTAAGAAATAGAACTGAGTCACATACCAAATCCCAGGAGAAAGGAAAGTTCAAAATTATTTAGACAAATCCTAATATAATTGGAGTAGATTAATGGTTTCTGATTAGCATGGCTCTGATTACTGGCTTACCTGCTGAAAATCTCATTTTGTGTTTTTGTATAGTTAAAAATAGAAAGTTACCTGATTATTCTTCAGTGGAGGGCTTGAGCACCATTTGCTTGTTTTAAGATACATTTTAATTTTATAAAATTATTCATTTAACTGTATTAGTGGCTGTTTGTTTTTAATTGTAAATCAAAAACTTTATATATTTAAGAAAGATGCTATACTTTTTTAAAGAAACTCCTTCATCGTATATTAATGTCAGTTTACCAAAATGCATTAATCATGCAAGGGCATGTCAAATTTTACTGACAGAGGATGCTGACATGTTCACCCCAAGGGAATTTGTCATTCAGTAACACCTGTTTACTACCTTGAGCAGTCCTAATATATGCATGCCTTCAATTACAGAGGCATAGCAATTTGGAAGGGCTGATCCCCACACATTTTCATTCTGTATATGCTGTTGAACACTGTTGATTGCAATAATAGCAGTGAAGTGTGTATTTAATGAATGCAGTGTGCTTTTCCTCAGTGAAGCTCATTCCTCATCTATGGAGAAGGAATGTTGATAAAGGTTTGAATATAAAATGGTTTCAGATTGTTTTGAACTTGCTAGGTATAATATTTGCCTTATGGGTAAATTTGAAAAATGCAGGTTAGGAGTTGTGATATGTGATATCTAACAGCCAAAGTTAAATGCATAATATGAATGTCACATTTACAGAACATAGTGTGTAGAACATAAAAACAATAGATGCATTTATCTAATTTTCCTAATGCCTATATTCTGTTTTGACTCCATGTAACTCTAATCTTCTTTTCACTTCATGGACACAAGCACTGCAGACTACTGCGATTGGCTACCACTCTAAATAGTGTCTGCTTTTCCATGGGAATCCCGGATGCTTTACCTTTGACCACATTTGCATACATTGTGCATTTTTGAGATTTGAATTTTTCAGATTTGTATATTTAGTATTTAGAGCTCTGATTATTATTATTTTATCTCAAAATCATAACCATAATAACCATATCATCCTATAATGATGAATATTATAATTTGGAATATTATATGATATATATTATATATACATATGTATATACACACACCCATAAATATTGTATATTCTCCAAATAAATTGTTTGTTTTTGCTTTCTTATTATAATTGCATCACAATTTTAATAGTCCTAATAATGTAGGCCTGAAGTCACATTGTGAAGAACAGTAAAAAATAAAGAATAGTGTACAGAATGCAGTCTCTATCCCACAGGGAGAGGAGCAGCTGAAGCCATTCTCGAGTAATTACCTTTTCAGTGGACTGTGTGCTAAAAAGACACCTTCTCCTTTCCAACAGCAGGGTGTTATAGGCTGTAGAGAAGCAGCAGTGGAAAACCAGTTAATGCACTCTCTTGGGACCAAAATGGGAATTTCTACCATGTCAGTTCAGAAAGAATAGGGAGGAATTAATAACACTCTTCCTACTACAGTCTTAAGTGTACATTTGGCAGAATATCAGCAACACTGATTCATGAGTTATACATTTTGTATTTACTATTTTATATTTTGGGGTGAATTGGGAGTTAACATCATAGTACCTCAACTTTGATACATTTCTTTCATCATTAGTCATGGAGATTATGATCAGTAAATGAGGATCCATTTGGCAGGCTCTGCTCTACGATTAAGACTTGCAGCATTATGTAGCACGGAGGCAATCTGAAGAGTTTGTTTTGGCTCCTGCCTGAAGTTCATTCAAGGTCCATGCCTGGTTCTGTCTGTCTGTTTTAGCTCACTGTGCCTTACAGACTTTATCCAAGTGCCTTCATTTAACACAGTATATCACGATAATGCTCCTCAAGAAATCTATTTAAAAGGCTGGCTGTGAAAGCAGAAATATGGTGTTATTTTACAGAAACTCCTTTATGTGCATTAAGAGGGAATTTAAAAGATAATGAAACCTGTATTGTGTTCTATCCTGCTTGGCATTTCCACTGCTATTTATGATAATGAAGGTTCAGGAGGGTTCAACCCAAAGGAGGCATTTCAGAGAGTAACCGCATTTCACTCGAAAGTGTCTGTCTGTTCCATGATGAATGGATTTCTCGGGCTGGGAAGGTCTAATGAAATCAGTGAAGGAAGTGGAACCTAGAAGCCATGACCTGATCCCCCAGAGATAGCTTCCTTAAGGTTTGATTCTAAGCTGGATTCCAGTGCTGCACAGCACAGCAAAGAAGATCAGATAACATTAATATGTGAAAATGAAAGAAATGGTATTACCTTAAACTTGTTTATTTGTGAATCTAAGTAATTTTTAGGTTGTTTCAGGTTGAAAATGAGAATAAAATACAATCAACGAGTCAGGATAACCTGGGCTAGGCAAAAAGAACAGAGTCAGAGAGCTGGGAATGGTCAAAACATGGCAAGACTATGGCAGAGAAACAAATGGCTTGGTAAACACAAGGGAGAATGTGTGATGCTTTACATAGTTAAATAGGGAGTGAAAACAAAGAAACTAAACTAGGTGCAGGTTATGAAATAAAAACAATCATGGGTGGAAACTGAAGCATGGGAGCTGAGTGCGGCCATCTTGTCTGGCTGCCATGGATTCTGGGAAGTGTAGGCTGCTATCAGGGATGGATTTGTAACAATTAAAATATTTTTTTACATGCCTGGGTAATCTCAAATTGAAAGACTGGCAGAAGAGTAAAATTGTTACTTGCGATACATATACATAATTTTACATTGAGTATACCGCTATGTAAAGGCTCGAATTACCAAAAATCTGTCATATAAAAAAATTATATGAATACAAAATTAAAGAAAGTTGACCTGATCATAACATATGGAAATAACCCTTTCACAGACCCTGCTTAAATGCTGTTGGTATGGAGATGTGAATGGTCAATGAACAGTAAACATAAATCCAGGGGTAAGATTAAGGCATATTTTCAAGGATTAGTTTTATAGACTTTGATAGACTGAGACATATACATTTAATTTAGTCAATAAAATGAAAGAAACAGGTTAACACGAATATAATACCAGCTCTTCAGGTTGTATTTTTATATATACACATACACGATAATTTCAGGCTGGTGTAATGAAGGTCACTTTCAAAAAACTGCTTTTTTTATACAAAAAACTGACAAAACATGCTATTTTAAACCCTGATAGAAGAGCAGCTTGTAAAAAAAACACCTTTATGTCTAAACAGCAGTGTCATTACTTAAAAAAGTAATGTATTACAAATTACTTGATACTTGACATATTTGCTTCCTGTGGGAAGTAGTCACTTACACAGCTCATTACATTACGTTTGCATTACTTGACAACATTGCCTGAGATGGATTGTGGCATAATTTCCAGTTAACAGTTGCCTATAATGTTAAACCTTACATATGTTCCGAATGAGAACATTCCGAATGAGGAAGATCATCAACTTTACCATCAACTTCTTGTGCTTTTTTTATGCAACAATTTTGAACTAACATGCATATCTTCAGCATAAGATTGCAGACTCCTCTGCCATTTTTCTGCCATCTCCTGCACAAACCCAAGCCAAAGACACATGAGAGGTCAAGCAATTGTTGTGCAAGCAATGTGATTACTGTAGTTAGGAACAGTACTCTTGTGTTACAGACAAATGTGATTACAGCACCCCCAACACTTCTAAATACACTTAAACACGCTCAGAGGGAAAGTGCTGCTTCATCATAGCTCAAGGGCTCTCAAAGGATCTGAGGCAAAATGTTGCTCTTTTTTATTCTTTTCTATTCAGTGCTGACTCAGTATATAACAGCTTGCAGTGTTCATTTGTTCCTTTCCATACAACACATTAAATGGAATCAATTATTATTTTTTTAGGTTGGAGTTCTACATTTCTGCATACAAGTTCTACATTTAATTCTTGGTCTTTGTTGAAATGAATGTTATACATTTGTATTTAGTTTATATTACTTAAAGCAGTGTTTTTGCAGTAACCTCATCTGTGCTGCTTTATGTGGAAAAGCCTTGATCCCTTGGAGAGGATGTCAAAAGTACTCTAAGGTCCCTGCTGAATTAGAAGCATATCTTTGGCTATATATCTTTCAGCCTGAGGATCATACCGCAGTTGTTTTCTGATGGGAAACTGAAGGTCATACTTCAGCAGCTCACTCATATTGCCACTGAAACATATTTAGCCCACAATGTAACACTACCTGTTTTGTCCCAGTCTCAGAATAATGGAAAAATCTAATTATGACCAGATGTAAAAAAAAAAAAGTCAGAAAAGAGAGGAACCCAATTGAATTACTCATTTTCCTCTACAGAAAATACCTATTGCTCAACACCAACAGTGTGAAGAACTCATACAGAGCAAGGAATCTGCTAATGAAAGTGCAAAGACTGCTGGGATGTGCTTCCAACACAGCTGTGTGGAGTAATACAAATGTCAACCCCCTGGCTGCCACATTGATAAAGCTTCCCTTCCTGTGACCTCACAGGCTTTGTGTTTATGGGTGTATACACAATGTGTGTGTTTGTGCATGAGAGGTGATGCAGCACTAAACAGCACTGCATCTGTCTCTCTGTGTTTGCAGGAAACAGGATGGAGGAGAGCCGCGTATCTCTAGCACACTAGACGCCACGCTGCTTCAAGCTCCGCTGCCCTACACTGCTCCTGCATTCCTAAAGGTACTTCTCCAGCTCTGCACTTCCATAACATATACACACACACATCACTGCCTGTAACACTAAGCCTTAAATCCTCCCTGATGCCTTCCTTTAGCTTTGCCTTTTCCTCTTGAACTTCAGTCTATTGCCTGCTACATTACCAAAAGTTTTCATAAAGATGGCTTGGCTTTTGAAGACAAGGTTTGCCATGGAATGAATGGTATAAACTTTGCTAGCATGGTACTAATGACTGACACAAATAACTGACATGCTTAATGATTTTTTTTTTATTTAAAAACCATCTGTCCTCGTTTTCTTCAGGAATTCAGTTCTTCTGTGACACTATTCATTCCTGCAAACAAACCTGTAATTATCGAAATAATGCACATTATAAAGCTTCTTTTTCACACCAATTGCTTGCCAATTTGCTCAGATGCTCCAGGGATCCGGCTGTGTTATAAAACAGATTTCCTGCTCACTAACTCAAGGCCCTGCAAGCAATCCGCTAATTATTTTACTGTGCTTACAGTTCATTGTTTGTATGCTTATATAAGAGGTTAAGAAAGAGAAGGCAAAATGGTTTTTCACCCTTGCACATGTTAGAACCTCCACGAGATGTAGTACAAAAGGTCAAAAGCTTCTGCTGTCATCCACATACATTGGAACACAAAAGTTTGCATGCCCCGTGGTTTGTGGGTGAATGAAGGAAAGTAAAGCTCTGTCTTCTCCACAAATAAACAGTAAAATTAAAATAGGGCTGTAAAGGGAGATGCAAAACTGATTTCTAGCTTAAGATTCACAATTTAATTACTTTTAGTAATCAAAGAACATCTGTTAAATTTAACACGCTTAGATCCTAAGGCATGAATTATTAAGATCCCAAAAAATGCAGGCTCATTTGCATGTGCAATGGGATAAATTTATTTAATTCTTTTATTTATTTATATATACTGGATATATACACCAGAAGTACCAGAAAAAACTGATATACTAATATACTATTTGCTTTATAATAATAATACAACCCCGATTCCAGTGAAGTTGGGACGTTATGTAAAACATAAATAAAAACAGAATACAATGATTTGATCCTTTTCAACCCATGTTCAGTTGACTACACTACAAAGACAAGATATTTAATGGTCAAGCGCATACATTTTATTGTTTTTTGCAAATATTCACTTGTTTTGAATTTGATGCCTGCAACACGTTCCCAAACAGTTGGGACAGGGGCGTGTTTACCGCTGTGTTACATCACCTTTCCTTTTAACAACACTCATTTGGGAACTGAGGACACTAATTGTTGAAGCTTTGTAGGTGGAATTCTTTCCCATTCTTGCTTGATGTACAACTT